>VMKM01002613.1:0-63917 GCA_008360985.2 Macquaria ambigua
GTATTAGTAATAAAGTAAAATTCTAAAAGTAAAAGTACTGACAGGTAAATGTACTTAAAAGTATCAAAGTAAAATGACCCCTGTGAGTGATTTACTATTGTATATTTTATTATTGGATGATTGTTACTGATGCTTTATGTGTATAATGTTGCTGTTATAGTTGGATGAGGTACAGCTCATTTGAATTATATTAAAACTGTTTTGATAAGTACCTCAATATTGTACTTAAGTGTAGTACTTATTTTTCACTATTGATGTGTCCAAGTAAAGGTGAATATTCATGCAAACAAGTATTTTTTGTTTATATTTATAATTTCGATCTGTTTTCACTTTGACATTAAAACATCTTTTTTTGAAAAAAAAGGTCAGGGGGGAAAAAAACCATTAAATCTACTTTGATTCAATGTTGTAAAGTAGATAAATCTTAATTTAAGTACAAGTATGATTCCCAACCGTTTTCACTGTGAATTAAATTAATGTGCTACTATGTGATTAGAGTTTGCAGTTTAAGCTGTTACTAAAAACTTTGAATTTCTAAAAAAAGACCAGCAGCCTTAAGACCCAGACCCCTTTAAATGACACCATCTCTGCCTGTAGGTGGCGCTCTGCTCTTACATTCACAGCTGCGTGTCCGTCTGACACAGCAAATGCTCGAGCTGCCCTCAGAGGTGCTGGAGATGTTCACTCACTGGGCTGTATATAACATCCTGTTACAGTTATTAAAAGTTAAACTATATGTGATGTTAGGTGCATGATGAAGCAGATAAGATCACATCACATTAGTGACGTTGGACTTAAAGTCTCTTCTCACCGAATGTGGAACAAATTGCCAGAAGAGCTATAAGACTTGAGACAATGCTGCTTTCAAATCCAAGCTAAAGACCTGCCTGTTTGCTTTGAATTCATTTTCTTTCAAATCAAATTTATTTGTTCGTTTGTTTTATTGTTTTTACTTGATTTTTATCTTGTGCTTTTGCCTGTGTGCTCTGTAAAACACACTCTCTCAGGGTCACCGTATAGTGGTTTGATGGTCGCATACTAGTACCGGTAATCAACACAATAGTAATTGTACTCATCGTAGTACTTGCAATAGTAGATGTTCTCATGACAGAAATATGAACTCAAGTAGCAGAATAACAGGAGATGTAGCACAAGTATCAGTTGAAGTAGTAGTCGTGGTAGTAGTGGTGTAAATCGTACTACAGCAGTAGTAGTAGTCGTGGTAGTAGTGGTGTAAATCGTACTACAGCAGTAGTAGTAGTCGTGGTAGTAGTGGTGTAAATCGTACTACAGCAGTAGTAGTAGTGGTGGTAGTAGTGGTGTAAATCGTACTACAGCAGTAGTAGTAGTCGTGGTAGTAGTGGTGTAAATCGTACTACAGCAGTAGTAGTAGTCGTGGTAGTAGTGGTGTAAATCGTACTACAGCAGTAGTAGTAGTGGTGGTAGTAGTGGTGTAAATCGTACTACAGCAGTAGTAGTAGTCATGGTAGTACGCTTTACATTTACAACTAGTAAATGTACATGTAAAAGTTTCAAAAGTAAAAGTAACTGCATCATTTTCTAAATGAATAGTTTACTTAAGGTAGTAATTAACTCTTAATTATCAGTTCAACCTCGTCTTACTTTTAACCCCTGGAGAGTCATTGAATATCTGTGTGTAACAACAGGTCTGCAGTCTCGCCCTCAGACCCTGAATGTGAACACATGCAGCCAGATGTAAACCGCAGCCGGTCCTGCGTAACTCAACCCCGAAGTTTGCCAGAACAGATCCATCATCATTTACGCCCTGCTGAGCGCCATTTGTCCCAGCAGCTCCCCGCCTGCTAAAGGTCAGAGCATAAGAGACTGTTTAGTGGCTCTGAGCTGTGTATGAAAGGCCGGCCTTGACGGGCTCGGCAGCCGCAGAGCGAGACGCTGAGAGGAAATGAGCGTGAAATGAATGTCAGATTGAAATCAAAGGTATGGAAGATAAATGAGAGAGGTGGTTGGAAATCACCTGGACCGGGGGCGAGAGAGACACAGAGAGAGCGATGGATGGATGGATGGAGGGATGGATGGATGGAGGGAGGAGTAATTATTAGTGATTGAGCAGCTTCCCCCTCATGTGTTTCATTAGGAGTGGGCTGTTCACACACAATCTCTTCTCTGTTGGGCTGTGCCAGAGCAACTCCGGTTTATTTGACCATCTGAAATCTTAACAGTTAATACCTGTATGTTTCCAGCATAATATTGTCTCTGGCACAGATTGCCAGAAAACGTATCCCCGTGAAAATAAACGGCTGCATTCGCATGCCAGGTAACACAAGGGCCATGTGCTGGAAAAGGAGGGGGCAGGTAGGGAGGAGGTGGAGAGGGAGGGAGGGGAGGTCAGACAGGTGAGGTGAAGAAGAAGGAGTAAAGATGAAAAAGACAGCGGGACAAGAACAGAAGCGGTGAAATATAGGGTGAAAGGTGAGTATTTAAAAGCACAAAAATAGCTTTAATATTGCAGTATCTGTGAAGTCTACCAGAGTTATTGATCAAAACTAATGCCACTGATTACCTCGACTTGTGCTGAGAGTTCTGGCTTTTGAAACTCGCTCTGTTTTGGAGCAAAAATGTTGGCCAGAGAAATAAAGGTTAGGCTCAAAGTAAGTCAAACATTTCCATATTGACACAAACGTAAGTCCTTTAATCTCCCTACTTCCTGTGAAGAAACTCTGTTTACTGTCCGACAAAGGCAAAACGCAGTCACTACACATTTGGTTAAAGTTAAGTTATAACCTGTATCTGACTCTCTGACATCTGTTTTACAATATAAACAAATATGATGCCATAGAAATGTGTAATTTCCGTGAAAACTGCTTTTTAAATTTGCTACAAAATGGACCTGAAAACCAAAAATGCAGGATCTGCACTCTGGCTGTGCAGTTACTGCAGTTACTTTTAATGTAAGTATGAATAGTACTCAGAACACAGAAACACTTGATTCCTATAATAAGCTGTGGACTATAAATAATAATCAAACTAAAGTTAATTTTCATAAACAAACTAGTTAAAATGGATCAGAAAGCTGAGTGAACAGATGTTGTTGGCAACAGTCAAGTTTCCATTGAAAAATAACACAAATGTTAACCGAATTTCCAGAAAATCTGCAAAAGAAAATGTGACTTAATGCTAGTTTCCATCCACTGCTGCTGTGTGAACATGAGTTCACTGGTTGATGGAGGTAAACAGCTGGTGGAGCTGACTCTCCAGCCGCTGCCATTAAACCACCACAGAAGAAGAAGAGGACACAAGGAGATGAAGTCATTCAAAGAGCTCCAGTCGAAGCTCAGATGATGGAAAACCATGTGGAGAACATGATGGAGATACGAGCTTTCTGTTAGTTTCATGTGTTCATGTGAGGAAGGTTACAGCCTCCTCATCGCTCCACACACACCTGATGTTTTCAGCCCTTTAACTCACAGGCTTTTATTCACTAAGTCTGTTCCCGTTGCACTTCATCACATTTTAATCAATACTTTTCCATTTCATCAAGTGTAAAAACCTTTTGGTGATATTTAAATTTTTAATAAAGTTTTGCTGTTTCCACTCAGGTTTTTTATGCCGAATTGTCCGGGACCAGTAACTTCCTGGAGTCTCTGCTGGTTGTCTGGTAATTGATCGAGGCCCAGATTGACGTTTTAAATTTCCATTTTTGTACAATTGAGATAAAAGTGTTAATCAGGGAGCTTCAGAGGTGCTGGTAGGTGGATTTTGTTTTTGATGTTGGACACTTGGACAGAGCCAGGCTAGCTGTTTCCCCCTTTCTCCAGTATTTATGCTAAGCTAAGCTAACCAGCTGCTGGTGGTCTACCTTAATTTTAACTGTACAGACCATATACTGTTTATATAAAGATGGACGACATGACAGCTCCCCAAAAGTGAAGCCAAAACATCTGGATCTGGATCGCCCCCTGGTGGCTGGCTGCAGTATAGCTCATAAGCCCCGCCCCCTCCATGTTAGCGGATGGGACATGGGCCAAACTGAAAAATCAAAGTCAAATAAAATCAAGTTTTAATTTTTCTGATCAGTTTGGTTTTAATTAGTTATTTGATGCCTTAAAAAAGGGGGTGTGGCGTCATGATTGACAACCTGTATGGGCGGGACCTCTGGCTCCAAATGACGTCACCAGTGCAAGATGGCAGCTCCCGTATCCGGGATATTTTGGCTTCATTTTTGTACAGTGGGAGGAAGTGGAGACGCGTCGGACATCTTTATATCCAGTCTATGGTACTGACATAAGAGTGGTACTGAACTTCTCATCTAACTCTCTGCAGCAAAGCAAATGTGTATTTCCTGAATTGTCGAACTATTCCTTTAAATGACAACCTCAGCATTGTTTGTCTGACTAATCCTCTGTGAAAACACAGAAACACCTGCACACGCTGCGAGTTTTCATCCTCATGTTACCGAGCTGCAGTTGTTTCCACATCCACACATTTCCACAGTGCGTCAAAGGAAAGGGGGGCCGTGGAAGGTGATAGGCTACAATCACCACCACCATCATCATCATCATCATAAAACACACACACACACACACACACACACACACACACACACACAGGGACATGTTTACACACACAGTTCATCAGGAGCCAGAGTGGCTGGCAGGCTTCAGGGAGGAGGAGAGCTAAAAGTCAACATTTCCAGGGTGAAGGTAAATGACGGAGCTGCAGCCACTCAAACCACAGGCACGTTAAGAAAACACCTGTGGCTCAGGTTGAAAAGCAAGGCCTCTCTGGCCAAGAGAAGGAGCTCTTTCTCTCAGGATCAACCCTCTCAGCATATGGCCACTTGACACTACGGGAGCTGAGGGGTGAAAGCAGTAATTTTATTAGCAAATGCCGACAGTCTTTCAACTCTCTGATGTCCAAACAAGAAATACATTAAAACAAAGTGGAACAACAGAAGCTGCTCATCACAGTGTACCTTTATTTAATGATTCATTTAGGTTTTATATTAAATGTCAATATCGATTCTCCACCTGTCACTTAGCACCAAAAAAAGTACTTTTTAAAAGGAGTGTGTTGCTGTTGCAATTTTGCTTCACCTTGAAGAAATGGCACATAAAACATAAGCTGGAAACATGATTGAATTCTATGCATGTAATACATATATATTAACATATAAATGACATTAAGCCTGTACCAACAACTTCAACATTTTCGTCCCTTTAGCAGCTGAGACAAAGACCATGTCAATGTTAGGTCTGCCCCAAAATTTGTTAATAAAATCACAAATGTTTTCCAGACAGCCATGAAATGTGGTAGCGGCATTCATGGTCCCAGAAGAAAGAGTTTTGGTGACCCCTGACCTTTTATATTGTGCCACTATCAGGTCAGTTTTCCCCTTTAATGAGACAACAAATGTTCTGTAGATATTTGTGGTGCCCAGAGGATGAATCACAATGTTTTTGGTGACCTTTCCTTCTACTCATTTAACCCACTGAAAATAAACCTCCTGCGGGCAACCCCGAACTGGCCATGGGAGTTCGTTGTTTGCATAATCCTGTTTAAATTGATCTAAAGTAAAAACCATAATAGCAGAGCATTCATTCCTTTTGCAGCTGAAAGCTCAGGCTTCTGTATGGTGTCCGACAAGGGCAAACGTGCAACAACGGCCTAAAACATTTCCATTAGGAGAAAACGTGCTGCAGCTTCGGAAATGATGCCAATTCAAAAACACATATGAAAATCAGAAACATGCTGCAAATGAAAAAATGTGCTGCAGAAAGCCAAAACAAATACATGAACAGCAATCACGCTGCAAATACAGAAACGATGCACAAACCCCAAAAACAAATGCAACTGAGAAACGCTGCATATCCAGTCAATAAAACAGATGTTCTCCAGGCCTCTAGGGGGAGCGCTGAGTAGAACAGCTTGATTTTAGACCCGGGAGAGAGAGACCAGATGAGAGAGTGTGTTTTTGAAGTGGGAAGAAAAGTGGAGTAAAGAGGCGACATAAGAAGGTAAGTATTCTTTCTTTCTTACATTTGGCCTCAGTGTTTCTCCCCTAGAGGCCTGGAGAACTTCTGTTGTGTTGACTGGACATGTTTTTCTGCTGCATTTGTTTTCGGGGTTAGTGTGTTTTTGCATTGGCATCGTTTCTGAAGCTGCAGCACATTTCTCCTAATGGAAATGTTTTGGGCCCTTGTTGGCCACCGTACCTCTGTCTTTTGCACCATCACGTTGTGTCACAAGTTGATGACGCCGTTATGTGCGATGCAAAATGTGGTGACAACGCGCGGTGGTGCGGATGTAATTTATGACACAGTTTCAATAATTTTATCAGTCATTACGGTTGTTGTTAGTTTAGGTTGTACAAATTTTATGGGTATGAAGCATTTTAAGATAATCTAGGAAATGACATCACAATAAGCAAAAATACCAATGTAGGCGCTGGGGAAATATTTCTATTGCAGAGTCCAAAGGGTTAATTATAGGATGAACTTTACCCGTTTAAACTAACTATTGGTAAGACTCAAAGAACAGCAACATTTTTTGTTTTAGATGTTTTGTTTGAATCAATCAATCAATCAATCTTTATTGTCCCCAAAGAAGGAAATTTGGTTTGAGCCCCTCTCTTCCACAAAAGCCCAAGAGAAGTGTCCTCACCATACCCCATAAAAACAGACACAAAAACACGGGTTAAACTCATGTTCGCAGTCGATCTGAATCAACTTGCAGAGATTTGGCACCGTGAGATGATTTATGACCACTTCTTCCTGGTCATTGATCATCAGAAGCATATATACTGTGTGTGAAATTCTTTACTCTTTGTGTGCTTCCTCACCCTGATGATGGTCTTCAGACTGAAATGCACCAACTTTTCCTCTTTAATAGTTAAAGAGAGTAGAAGGGTATTTAACTTATTTTGATACGTTTCCAGATGTCACATTTTGTTCATTTTTTAATTTGTCAGATGACACATTTGATGGTCCGGCTCATACAAAGTAAAAGAGACAAATGTCATTTAAACTGTCTGATGAGATAAAGAATTAGATCAATGGTACTCGACATATGAAGCTATTGTTTCTACTCTCTCGACTGAACTCGACAGTACAGAAGGTGACAAACAAAAGATTTAGTTTACATCCAGCCTTGTTAAGAAACTAGACTGTCACCAAACATTTTCTTATTCTTAAAACTGTTTTTTCATTCACGACCTTCATGAAACCTTCACAGGAATTTCTATCTTGTTACGTGTAGCAGGGTTAATGATTCCACTTGCCTTCCCTCATCATTATTTTCTCTTATTTATCCATATACTCCATCAATTAATTTTCATCATTTGCCTTTATTTAATATTGATTTGTTTTTATTTTCCTGTTTTATTTTTAATATTGTTCAGAATTTGTAATCCACGGGGACGGTTGTATGGTTGGAGTGCCCCCTAGTGGGACCCCTGTGTACTTGTGGGGTGCAGCCCGCCTCGTGTTGCCACTCTGCTGTACGCTGTCCCCGGGGTAAGTCACACTGTCACGAGCTCCGCGACAATATTGTATTTTTCTTTCTCTGTTGGTTAAAAATACTAGTTGTTTGTGGTAAAGACTTGTGTGATGCTTAAAATACATTGTTAGACGTTTTGTGA
The DNA here is from genome assembly GCA_008360985.2 of Macquaria ambigua. Lineage (NCBI taxonomy): Eukaryota > Metazoa > Chordata > Actinopteri > Centrarchiformes > Percichthyidae > Macquaria > Macquaria ambigua. The sequence continues at coordinate 7,619 of VMKM01002613.1, forward strand.
GGAGTTTTGTTCTGTTTAATGAGTGTTTGTCCGTGACTTTGCAAGCTAACTTTGTGTGGAAGCTACGCGCTAATATGGCTAACCAACAGACATGAACATCATTTTTTAAAATGTATTTTAGTAATTCCTGGACAAGTGAAACTGTGGGACACTGACCGTGATCTGTGTTAACAGGAATAAACGGCTGGGTTGGTGCCTGTCTTTAATTACAACACAACGCAAGAGAGAGTATCAGCCGCCACACATGTATGTTTTTTAACACTTGTGATTTTACTTGCTAAGAAAAGAACAAATAATGTGATTGAAGGTCATGATGTGACGGTTTATAACCAGCTTTTCAGCAGATCGATCAATAAGGGCTTGTAGTTCCTGATATCTTTCATATAATTGCTGGATATGACATTTCATTAAACATACTTTTTTTTGGTACTTTTTATGCTTGTTTGCATTGCATGTGCTTTTAACTTAAGAACTTCCTGAAACATCTTATATAAATCCTAAAAGTACCTTTGTGGATGTGACCACTGGTGTCAGCTGAATGGTTTGGCAATGTCAACGACCAAATAAACTCCCTCTGACACACAACAACAACACAGACATATACAAGTCAATCACAATGTATATACAATAACTAACATATTCCTTCATAACAACAGCAAAATATGCTGACGTAAATGCGGTCGGTCTGATTGTACATTTGTTTCTCCCTCTGTGTTTTAACCCAAATGCTTTTTTTCCAGCGCTGCATGAGAGAAGTCCCCCTGTTCCACGCTCACTGTGAGGGTCACCACCAACGGTTTACAGTTCACCTACCGTATCCAGACCTGTCACAGTTTCCATGTTTGAGCCACAGTCTCACCAGTTACTGCTCTCTTTCTGAGTCTCTCTGCCGTGTCAGAGGAACCTTGGCCCTGAACTGGAGTTAACTCATTCTCCAGCCCCTCACCACCACCACCACCACCACCTCCTCCACCCAGGGGAGCGTTTTCTGTGAGCGATGAAGAAACTAATAAACAGACTCTCGCAGTGATCCGTGTCACATTGTTTGGCCCACCTGCAACCTGTAAACTCCTCACCATGGACTGGATGTTCTCAATTTGTTCCACGAGGAGGCCCTGGCTTATATTAGCCTAAAGGGGGCACTGGAAGAGCATCTGGTCCGAGCAGCATGCAGTAAATACAGCAGCACGCTCGCTGGCTCTGGGTTTAGTTTCAAGTCAATTACCAAGCCCCAGAAAAACCACAAGACGGGGAGCAGAACTTCTGTCAGAGAGCGGGGCAGATCAGGCCACAATGAAGGTTTTAAGTGCTCGAACAATTTGAGTGCTGGAGTGAAAAGCAAAAAGGAGTTCTTGATGGAGTTATTTCCAAGAAGTGGGGTGCTTAATTAATGTTAGATAAGTGGGAAAACAACTAACAGAAATAAACAGCTGAAAACTTCATGTGCTGTCGCTTGGAGGGGAAAGTAACTGAAAGAACGGACAACACAAGAAAGAAGTGGTGGAAGAAGTTTACTGAAGTAAAAGTACTTGAATGTAAGAATACTCCATTACAAGTAAGAAAGTCCTGCATTTAAATTCCTACATATGTAAAAGTGCAGAAGTATTATCAGCTTCATGTAGTAAAAGTACTGGTTCTGCAGTAAAATGTCTCCTGTGACTGATATCTGTTTCTATCTGACATTATTAAATTGTTAATACTGATGCATCAATGTTAGAGCAGCATTTTACTGTTGTAGCTGCTCGAGGTGGAGCTAGTTTTAATTACTTTATATACAGTTAGCTTGTTAGCTACTTTATATACAGTTAGCTTGTTAGCTACTTTATATACAGTTAACTAGTTTTAACTACTTTACATACAGTTAGCTAGTTTTAACTAGGCAATATACAGTTAGCTACAGACCTGCAAACTCACAAGAGGTGAAAAAGGTTTGTAAACTCAATCCTGTAGGGGGGTCTGGGGACATCCTCCCCCAGAAGAATTTTTTGGGGATTTTAACATGTAAACGAGAAGAAGAAAATAAAGGGAAAAGACAACATTTACTTATGGCAAAAAAAACCCACATTTATTGAAACCAGTTCTGTTTCCAAATTTATTTCTTCGTTAACTTTAGCTGACGTGCTAACAAGCTGGCAAGCTTTCCATTATAAACAGGTTGGGAAAGATTTGATGGGGTAATGGCCATCAATAATAGAATGTTTCATTTCATTATACATTTCATTTATATTTAGTTTAGACAGGAAAAGGTTAAGAGGCTTATGCTCAGTTGTAACTGGGAAGTTTTTTTTTTTCACATCTGTGACATATTCTACAGATATCAATAGTCAATCTGACTATCAACAGATCATTTTCACTGTGTATTTTTGCTGAGAACCGCATGCGTTACGCGGAAAAATAGGCAAGACTCCGAATCTCTAGATGAGCTGCGCTGAAGACGCTGTGTGGCTGCTCTAACCTGTTAACATGGACGCCGAAATGAAAAGCAAGAGATTCCGCAACGTACACACGCTGCTCGGGTCGGCGGTGTGGCCCGGCTGTTACCTCGAAACTAGTGTCCATTTATACATCCATGGAAAAGAAGACAATGCAGTTATCTTGATTCTGACTGGCCAAAAGACTCAAAGATGTTTTATTTAGAAGAAGATCGCGACGTGACAACAGCTTTCTGAAACGTCTCTGTTCTCATTCCAGTATGGGAAATTGCGCTGGCCACTTGATGCCCCCCCCCTCCAAAAAAACAAACAAAAAACTCTTCGGAGCTATATGATTCATGTGAATGACATATTTTGATTCAAAACGGCGAATTTCGCCGAAAAGCGACAGTTAGCTAGTTTGGACTACTTTATATACAGTTAGCTAGTTTTAACTACTTTTTACAGTTAGCTAGTTTTAACTACTTTATTCTTTATCAGGGTTGCCAGTTCTCACGCAAATCATGCCACCACTAAGCTAGATTTATGCTCAATGCAGTGTCCCCAACTCGAGCCATGTGAGCCAGGGAATGACGTAATGTAGTCTTGCACATCGGCTCTGCAAGTTGTTGCGGCGCTTGGTCGTGCACTTCCGATCTTTTGTAACTAGGCACCGCTGCACACTCTGTGCGCAGTAGGCTGGCAGAACAGATTCGCCTCCACAGACATCTTCTGTGCTTGGGTTTTCTCTTGTTTGACCTGCATTTTAACGTCGGTTCTCATTCATTAATCCAGGCAGGCAAACAAAAAGGTATGTAACAAATTCAGAAAACCTGTTGTCAACATGCCTTCTCAAATGACAAAGTATTATTATTTTGAAATAATCTAAAGGTAGAACTCTCATTTTGACTAGGCAATCAGATTGTAGCTAATTACCACTATTCCAGCTAAATAATGAATTACCAGAAGTGTAGAAGAAGAAGAGTTGCATGTTTTTTTACTTGTACTTGTTTCATTTTTTGACAACCTCTAACCAAATACGTGAAACTTTGGTGTGGAAACACTGAAATGGCTAGTTAAATTGTAGAGCGTTTGGTCTCTAGGTCTCATTGTTATTACATCATTCCTGCACAACTTCTTAGTGGGTATTAATGATTTATGAATTGCAAACTGTTAATAAAGATGAGGGGTTTTTTTTCTAAACATCAGCTTCCATATGTTTCATTTAATTAAATATTGTGTGGGCCTTACTATCTTTAAGAAGCGTTCTCTCATCCCTCATTGTGGGTGTGGTGTAGTTGTATCTGTATCAGGCACAATGTATCTGACAATGTACAGTGTGATTGTCATGTGTTACGTTATGCTGTGCGGCGCAGCATGGCATGCGTGTGATTTAGTCAAAATCTCACTCCAGCCAGGTAAACAAAGTTGGCAACCCTGACTTTATATACAGTTAGCTAGTTTTATCTACTTCATCCAGTTAGATAGTTTTAACTAATATGCAGTTAGCTAGTTTGAACTTCTTTATATACAGTTAGCTAGTTTTAAGTAGTTAATCCAGTTAGATAGTTTGAACTACTTTATATACAGTTAGCTAGTTTGAACTTCTTTATACAATTAGCTATTTTAACTACTTTATACAGTTAGCTAGTGTAGCAGGGTTAATGATTCCACTTGCCTTCCCTCATCATTATTTTCCATTATTTATCATTATTTTACCATCATTTTTCACTATTTTCTCTTATCCTTATATTCCATCAGTTGTAATTAATTTTTATCATTTGCCTTTATTTAATATTGATTTGTTTTTATTTTCCTGTTTTATTTTTAATATTGTTCGGAATTTGTAATCCACGGGGACGGTTGTATGGTTGGAGTGCCCCCTAGTGGGACCCCTGTGTACTTGTGGGGTGCAGCCCGCCTCGTGTTGCCACTCTGCTGTACGCTGTCCCCGGGGTAAGTCACACTGTCACGAGCTCCGCGACAATATTGTATTTTTCTTTCTCTGTTGGTTAAAAATACTAGTTGTTTGTGGTAAAGACTTGTGTGATGCTTAAAATACATTGTTAGACGTTTTGTGAGGAGTTTTGTTCTGTTTAATGAGTGTTTGTCCGTGACTTTGCAAGCTAACTTTGTGTGGAAGCTACGCGCTAATATGGCTAACCAACAGACATGAACATCATTTTTTAAAATGTATTTTAGTAATTCCTGGACAAGTGAAACTGTGGGACACTGACCGTGATCTGTGTTAACACGTACATTTTGCCATTATTTCATTGTTTTAAATTGTTCATTTGCTGTTTTAACACGCCACTCTGCTGTACGCTGTCCCCGGGTAATTCCTGGACAAGTGAAACTGTGGGAAACTGACCGTGATCTGTGTTAACAGGAATAAACGGCTGGGTTGGAGCCCAAAAGTGAGAGATTGGTGCCTGTCTTTAATTACAACACAACGCAAGAGAGAGTATCAGCCGCCACACTAGTTTTAACTACTTTATATACAGTTAGTTTGAACTAGTTTTTTACAGTAAGCTAGTTTGAACTACTTTATACAGTTAGCTAACTAGTTTATATGCAGTTAGCTAATTTGGACTACTTTATATATGTTAGCTAGTTTTAACTACTTTATATATGGTTAGCTAGTTTTAAGTACTTCATATACGGTTAGCTAGTTTTAACTACATACGCGGTTGGCTAGTTTGAACTACTTCATATTCAGTTAGCTAGTTTGAACTACTTTATATACAGTTAGCTAGTTTTAACTACTTCATAAACTTAGCTAGTTTGAACTACTTCATATACAGTAAGCCGGTTTTAACTACTTTATATACAGTTAATTAGTTTGAACTCGTTTTTTACAGTTAGCTAGTTTGAACTACTTTATACAGTTAGCTAACTACTTTATATGCAGTTAGCTAATTTGGACTACTTTATATATGGTTAGCTAGTTTTAACTAGTTTATATACGGTTAGCTAATTTTAACTACTTTATATACAGTTAGCTAGTTTGAACTACTTTATATACAGTTAGCTAGTCTGAACTACTTCATAAACTTAGCTAGTTTGAACTACTTCATATACAGTTAGCTAGTCTGAACTACGTCATAAACTTAGCTAGTTTGAACTACTTCATATACAGTTATCCAGTTTTAACTACTTTATATACAGTTAGTTTGAACTACTTTATAGTTAGCTAACTAGTTTATATGCAGTTAGCTAGTTTTAACTACTTTATATATGGTTAGCTAGTTTTAACTATTTCATATACGGTTAGCTAGTTTTAACTAGTTTATTAGCTAGTTTTAACTACTTCATATACAGTTAGCTAGGTTTAACTACTTTATATCATAGACTGCATATATAGATCATGGATGTATAAAGAGAACTGGATACAGCGTCGGAGGCGGGGCCCCGTTCATTCCTATGAAAGCTGCTCAGTGGCGCATGAAGCCAAAAAAGTTTGACTTCCCAGGTATAAAATTACCTGGATCTTCCACATAGCTTCCACATTCTTGGCCCATAGAGCAAGCGCACTAGCTTTTCCTTTAACCCCGCCTCCAAACCGCTAGGTCTCATGGGTCTCGGAGCAAGCGCACTAGCGCTTCCTTTAGCCCCGCCTCCCAGCCGCTCTGTCTCAGGCTCACTCACATGAATAGCAGTCACTCTATAACTCTGGATTCGGCTATTTATGCATTTTACAACTTTTAGGACATAATGGTTTAAATAAGGGCTGTTTTAAGTGTTCGTACTGGCTAGTTGTTGTACCTCAAAAAAAATTATCCGCTGATGTACAGACGTCTCTTTCCCAGTGTAAGTCTATGGAAAAAAGTGTCTTGGGGCCAGTGTGCATCACGTGACGGACCCGAAGTTGTAATTACACGATTTGGCCACTATGTCAAATTGGCTTCAAAGCCTGGCGCTCTTCCTGGGGGCTTGATATAGATGGACGACGTGACAGCTAGCCAAAAGTGAAGCCAAAACATCTCGATTGCCCCCTGGTGGCTGGCTGCAGTATAGGTCATAAACGCCACCTCCTCCATGTTAATGGATGGGACATGGACCAAACTGAGAAGTCAAAGTACATGTCAAATACATTTTTCCAAAAGATGGTTTCTGTCATTTCAGGTTTCGTACAATAGGAGGAAGTGGAGCCGCATCGTCCATCTTTATATACAGACTATGCTTTATATACAGTTAGCTAGTTTTAACTACTTTATAACTAGTTTTAACTACTTTATATACAGTTAGCTAGTTTTAACTACTTTATAACTAGTTTTAACTACTTTATATACAGTTAGCTAGTCTAGTTCAGTGGTTGTCAGCCTAGGGGTCAGACCCCTCCAAAGGATCACCAGATAAATCTGAGGGGTTGTGAGATGATCAATGGGAGAGGAAAGAAGAATAAACAAAGTTCTGATTCACACTTTTATATTCAGTTTTTCAACTTTAAAAAAAAAAAGGATAATTTGAAAACAGTTTTATGAAACCATCAGAAAAGTTTGGAGGGGAAATGTCTCTTTAACTGCTAACAACTCATAGACACTGCTTATTTGTTAGGGGTCTTCGGCCCAAAGCTTGGCAACCACTGCTGTAATCTTTAATAATATATTTTATTTTATAAGCGTATATGTTTTTAATGTAAAAACTAAATCTGCAAAGTAGCTTTAGCAACTTGCAGCTTGCAGATAAGCAACATTTGTAAAGGATTTTAACCCTATTCTGCAGTTTCTTGTTTATGGTATGAATTTACCCACCTGGTGACACACACTGTCACGCAATACCTCTCACACAAAAACCAACATCCTGATGTACAAATCCCATCTTCTTCTTTTGTTTGATCAAAGCCATGTTTAACAGTGTGACACCTGGTGAACACGCACAGGATTACATTTACACAAACACACGCATACATGCATGTACACAGAGTCCTAACTCAGAGCAGATGACGTGGGGCTGAAGTGAAGCAACCAGGGACAATTATTTGGGTCCTAAAGGGACAATTCAACAAAACAAGCTGTAAACGAGCTGTAAACAAGGAAATCTGTTGGAGGTTTTCTTCTTTCAGCTGCTGTTCCAAAACCTCCTTAAGGTGGATACAAACATGCCAGGTCAGACAGACAGGAAACACATGAAAATCTTTATTTGACACACTATTTATTTAGTAAGGTTTTTCATTTTTTTTCATAATATCAAAGATTAGTAAAAGTCATATTAGTTTATCAACCACTAACACAGATTTTCTGTTTTCCTTTAAACGCTACTACTTCAGACTGCAGCCATGCTAGCAACTCTGTGAGGCTGTCATTAAGTACAGCTGTGCTTTGAGCTAAATGCTAATGCAAGCATACTAACATGCTCACAATGACAATACTAACATGCTGATGTTTAGCAGGTATATGTTTAGACCATAGCAGACATTTTTAACATGAATGTTTGTACCAAATCTCAAGACAATCAATCCAATAGTTTACTTCCAATAGATATTTCACTCAAATCCACAAATGTGAACCTCATGTTGGTGCTAGAGGATAAGTAAACATGAGAGTCATTAGGATTCATCCTCTGGACACCATGAATGTCTGTACCACATTTCATGGCCAATAAAGACATGTAATTGCTTGAGGTGCTAAATACAAATTGAAATATTTGACCTGGTGATGGTGCTCACTGAAGTTCACAAAGACCACAGAGATATTTCACTAAAAAACATAAATGTCAACCTCATGGTGACAGCAGAGCAAAAGCCAAGGGATCACCTCTGGGGATTATGAATGTCTGTACCAGATTTTATGGAAGTCCAGTTTGGACCAAAGTGGTGGACCGATTTTAAAGCTGTACGACCAATGCCATCCCAGGAGACCATGCCGCTAGTGTTTCTGATTGTGATTCTGAATGACTCAAAACACGAACACAAATTTTTAGCCATATTAGCATCGTGGGTCTAATGTCAGTCTGTCGGTCGGTCCACCACTTTGGTCCAGACTGAAATACCTCAACAATTACTTGGTGGATCATGAAATTTTGTTCAGACATTCATGTTCTGCAGAGAATGTATGGAGGTACATTTGTGTCTTTTTAATGCAGTCAAACTGAATAGGTTTGAGAGCAAAACTTTCCACACTGCAATCAAAAAATAGGTTTGAGAGCAAAATTATTGACACTGCAATCAAAAAATGGTTTAGTTTTGCTTGCTGTTCAGCTGAATTCCGTGGGCGGGACCTATGCTGAAAGATGCAAGACACGTTTCTATTGGCCAGTTTCGATCGGAGTGACAGCTTGGCAACATCCGCAGTCAGTTAACAGAGAGAGTGTTTTGAACTCACGGAGAAGAAGACCGGAGAAACTCGATACGCATTTATGTTTTTTTACACATAACTTCTGTCTTAGTGAAAGCAATAATGTTATGTTTGAGCCGGTGCATGTAGATTGCTTTTGTTTAACGATCTGTGCTGTTGTAATGGGTTAAACAAATACATATTATTTTGTCAGCCTGTAGCTGCTAGTTTAGCTCAATTAGCTAGTCACTCGCACATGGTGCCGTGCTTGTAGCTACTAGTTAACTGGACTATTTGTGTTCAACGATCTAACCTGAGTTTCTTATATTTGTGATGTGTTGTATTATTGTATCAGCTTGTAGCCAGTCTAAAGTGTAGTGGCACGGTATTATTGATGTTACTGGTGGTCACAATGGCTTCAATACATGGCTAACGTGCGAGTGACAAACTAATTGAGCTAAGCAAACAGCTACAGGCTGACAAAATAATATGTATTTGTTTAATCCATTATAACAGCACAGATCGTTAAACAAAAGCAATCTACATGCACCGGCTCAAACATAACATTGTTACTATCACTAAGACGGAAGTTATGTGCAAGGCCGCATTAAAGTACACCCCCCCCCCAGCACCATCATAATAAACTATTGCCCTGTCCAACCTGCACAAACATCAGCCATGCTTAATTTGCATACAATAATCATACATCAAAATCATTCGTGACCGATGTTTAATTTTATCATAATCATTATAAGACCATATACAGTACATATATGATACAGTCAGTGTGCGAAATACTCTGTGACAATCGGGGGGTCTCATGGCCAGTAAAAATATATACAGGCGCATCTCAATGAACTAGAATATCATGGAAAAGTTCATTTTTTTCATTAATTCAATTCAGAAAGTGAAACTCATATATAGATTCATTGCACACAGAGTGAAATATTTCAAGCCTTTATTTCCTTTAATTTTGATGATTATGGCTTACAGCTAATGAAAACCCAAAATTCAGTATCTCAGAAAATTAGAATAGTACATAAGACCAATAAAAAAAGGATTTTTAATACAGAAATGTCGGCCTACTGAAAAGTATGTTCATACATATGCACTCAATACTTGGTCGGGGCTCCTTTTGCATGAATTACTGCATCAGTGCGGCGTGGCATGGAGGCGATCAGCCTGTGGCACTGCTGAGGTGTTATGGAAGGCCAGGTTGCTTTGATAGCGGCCTTCAGCTCGTCTGCATTGTTGGGTGTCTCTCAAGATGTCAGGCGAGTTTGCTGGCCAATCAAGCACAGTAATACCATGGTCATTGAACCAGGTATTGGTACTTTTGGCAGTGTGGGCAGGTGCCAAGTCCTGCTGGAAAATGAAATCAGCATCTCCATAAAGCTTGTCAGCAGAAGGAAGCATGAAGTGCTCTAAAATGTCCTGGTAGACAGCTGCATTGACTTTGGACTTGATAAAACACAGTGGACCAACACCAGCAGATGACATGGCTCCCCAAATCATCACTGACTGTGGAAACTTCACACTGGACTTCAAGCAACTTGGATTCTGTGCCTCTCCACTCTTCCTCCAGACTCTGGGACCTTCCAAATGAAATGCAAAATTTACTTTCATCTGAAAAGAGGACTTTGGACCACTGAGCAACAGTCCAGTTCTTTTTCTCCTTAGCCCAGGTAAGATGCTTCTGACGTTGTCTCTGGTTCAGGAGTGGCTTGACACGAGGAATGCGACAGTTGTAGCCCATGTCCTGGATACGTCTGTGCGTGGTGGCTCTTGATGCACTGACTCCAGCCTCAGTCCACTCCTTGTGAATCTCCCCCAAATTCTTGAATGGCCTTTGCTTTACAATCCTCTCAAGGCCGCGGTTATCCCTGTTGCTTGTGCACCTTTTTCTACCACACTTTTTCCTTCCACTCAACTTTCTATGAATATGCTTGGATACAGCACTCTGTGAACAGCCAGCTTCTTTAGCAATGACCTTTTGTGGCTTTGTGACACCATGAGTCTACAATATTGAACTTTTCCACAATATTCTAATTCATTGAGATGCACCTGTATATATATTTTTTTTATATATATATATATGTGTGTGTGTGTGTCTGTGTGTGTGTATGTATGTATGTATGTATGTATGTATACACATACACATCAGCCAGTGCGTAATATTACGCACAGCTGGCACAGCGTGGATACCTTCATGAACTCACCGGGATTTAACTGTTAACTGACCTTGTGAGCTTTTCTGAGCCTGTGAGCTGTTCTGAAAGATTCACAGTTTATACAGCGACATCATAACCAGCAGTGGAACCGCGGAGTCAGAATGTTTTATTGTGCCGCAGAATTACAACCGGCACCGGTAACCACGTCAGCAGCTGCTGCTACATCACTGTCACTGTTCACTGTCATCAGTCACATTTTCTGTGTTGCTCCTTACCTTTCAATATTTAAACATGAAAACACATTTTACAATAAATAATAAATAATTAGCTTAATTTTGAGACCCACTCAGAATTTGATTTTGCCATCATTGGGGGTCCTAGTTGTTAATTAGGGGGTCTGAGACCCCCGTATTTTACACACTGGATACAGAAATTTTGGTACAGGCTGGCTCACTGTAGGCCAATATCAATCTCTCTCACACATAATGCGCGCATATGTGCTTACACACACACACACACACACACATCAGTCAAGCTTTTTTTTTTTCTCCCTGTGATTTTTTCCCCCCGGTCCTTCACGTCGTCGGGCCGTGGGGCTTAAGCCCTGGTAAGCTGTGCATTAAAACGGCGGTGGTTATGTGTAAAAAAACATAAATGCGTATCGAGTTTCTCCGGTCTTCTTCTCCATGAGTTAAAAACACCCTCTCTGTTAACTGACTGCGGATGTTGCCAAGCTGTCACTCCGATTGAGCCAATAGAAACATGTTTTGCATCTTTCAGCGTAGGTCCCGCCCACGGAATTCAGCTGAACAGCAAGCAAAACTTTTAGATTCGCAAGCAAAACTTTTAGATTCGCAAGCAAAACTAAACCATTTTTTGATTGCAGTGTGGAAAGTTTTGCTCTCAAACCTATTCTGTTTGACTGCATTAAAAAGACACAAATGTACCTCCATAAGGATGAACTCTAATAACCTTGGTGATCATCTGGTCAAAATTTTAATTTGTCCGATACCTTGGTTTAAGACCAGACCTAATGACATTCCCATCAGCCTCAGCTGTACTTTCTGTTTTGTGCTAATTAGCAAATGTCAGCATGCTAACATGCTAAACTAAGATGTGAAACATGGTAAACATACCTGCGAAACATCAGCAAGAGCAATGTCATTGTGAGCATGTTAGCATGCTGATGTTAGCCTCGAAAGCATCACTGTGCCTCAGTACAGCCTCACAGAGCTGCTGCATGGCTGTAGACTCTTAGTTTTGTTAATATGACAACTTTCCATGGAAACCCACCGCTGGAATAAAATACCTTTATGACTACATTAAAATACACAAACACTGATTCCGGTCAGACAAATGCACAGACAGGACTGCTTAAATACATCAATGAAGAGCCCAAACTGCCAGTGGAAGATTTCTGTACATCAGCGAAAATCAGAAACATATACACGGATGCAAACACATTCACACCCATTCAACACACTATTTTTGTAACTTTAATTATAGTGGAACCATGACATTAGTGGGCAATGTGACTAATATTTTCAATTACATAATAAAAGACCAATATCAGCCCACTGACACATCTGTGCAGCCAAACCATGAATATTCTATATTTCCTGCCATCTAAACAAACTTTTTTCCCCCTTTGGTGTGATGTTTTATAAACACTGCAGCCGATTTCCACCGAGTCTCAGTGACAACAGCATGTGTCTCCAAGCACTGGCTCACAGTCATGGAAGGAGGGTAGCAAATTGACTCTTTATTTTATTGGTCTAACCTCATGGCAGACACTGTCTCGCTGTGCGGTTTTAGCAGTGTCACTCACCCCTGTCTGTCTAAATATCAGCAGTGCAGCCTACACACCCGTCTCCCTCTCCGAGTTATTATTGTCGTTGCATGGCAAAGCCTGGGGGCGGACAGGAGAGCACATTCAAACAAGGGCTGCAGAGAATATGGCTTTAAAACCATTTATTGCACAGAACTGACTGATTCAGGATTATCTAATCAGAGAAAGTGAATACTAACATTTATATAGAGTCAGAAAGTTTTGACAGTTACAGGGATTAGAGCACATTATTTGTCACAGATTGTACTTTTAGCTACACAAATGTTTCTTGAAAGATCAATGCAGTGAAAATCTTTGTTTTGAAGGTTAAGAATTCAATTTCCACATCAATGTAAGTAAAAAAAAACAACACAATAAATTATGATAACTGAAAAATCAATCCACTAATCCACAATGAAACAATCAACAATTGATCAATCAACAGGACATCTGACTAAATGACTAACAGCAGAATTCAACTGATGAAACTGAATGAAACACTTTGACAGACAGAATCATCTCGGCTTCATTACATCAAATAGAAAATTGTACATATATTTTGGATCATTTAAAACATTTTACATATTGTAAACATTTCATAAATGTAATTAAACACTGATTTGAATGTTTGGAAACTTTAGAATCTGGACTAGAATTTAAAACAAAATTTGTTGGATCTGAACAATGATTGGCAGCTCAAACATGCAGTTATTGATAAACTGATTAGTTTTTTCTGTATTTGGATCCTCATCAGCTTCCACAAAGTGGCTGCTGGTCTTCGTGGCTCCACACACACAAATCCAAATAATAAAACATGAACAACTATTTCAAATGACACAGCATCGCTAAGAAAAAAAAGGCTGAACGAACCAAAAATAAAGATCAGAAACTAAATGAAATCATTTTACATATGAAAAGGAAGATAATAGAAACAAAAAGTCAAACTAAAGAACAAAAAGAAAATAAAACAGTGGATGAACCTGGTAGTGACCGTGCTGAGCATTCTCCTCCATAGAACTGTATTCTCCATAATCCAGACAGTGTCTCCCTTCCTCTGGACAGACTCTGTTAACACACCCAGTCTCCAGTCCGTACTGTCTCCAACCTGGACATCCCAGCTGTGAGTCCCTGAGTTAAAGCTCTCAGAACCCAGGACAGACCAGTAATAATCAAACCTCTCTGGATTATCAGGAAGCTGCTGTCTCTCTCCTCGTCTCACACTGGTCAGATCTTCAGACTGGATGAGGTTTGGATGAGCAGTGTTTGGGTCCAGAATCAGAGGAGTGTAGGAGACCATGTCCTTCATCTTGTTCCAGATGCTGAAGGTCAGGTTGCCCAGGTGTTTAGCCTGGTCTATCAGAGCTCCTGAGGGCAGCTGTGGATCCTCCAGCAGGGGGCGCTGCTGGACTCTTTCCACTGCAGCCTTGTAGTTGTGCAGGAATGAGACGTCTTCAGCTCTCAGCTCCTCCTCTGTGGCTCTGACTGTGTCTGAAAGAGCTGCTATCTCTCTGCTCAGAGCCTCCATCTTCTCCTTCATCATCTGACTCTTCTGCTCCTCTTCCTCCCTCAGTGCAGCCATCCTGGCCTCCTCTTCCTCTTCTAGAAACTGGTGAAGCTTCTTAAACTGCTCCTTAATCTGCCTCTCTGTGTGTCGGGCCTGGACCTTAATGTGTTCTGTTGTTTGATCAAACTTCACTTTAACTTGTTCAGAAACCTTTAACTTCTCCTTTAAGGGCTCCAGAGTTTCCTGAAGTTCCTTCTTGTGTTGTCGTGCAGCTTCATCGATGGGTCTGAATCTGTGGTTGCTGTGTTTTTCTGAATCTCTGCAGACGACACACACTGGCTGCTGATGGTCCAGACAGAAGAGTTTGAGTTTCTCAGAGTGCAGACTGCAGAGAGCCTCTGAAGGTCTCTGATCTCTCTCCTGTAAGAAGGCCTCACACAGGTTCTTTAACACCAGGTTACAGGGTGGCTCGTACATTGAAGATCTATTACAAACTGGACACTCCTGTGTTGGTTTCTCTCTCCACCAGCTCTTCAGACAGTCTTTACAGAAGCTGTGGCTACATGACAGAACAACAGGATCTCTAAAGACCTCATGACAGACCGGACAGCTGAGATCCTCCTCCGATCTGGAAGCCATTTAGTCTCTGAGTGAAGCTGAAAACACAGCAGACAGAAAGTACAGTCAGTCATGGCTCCCCTCCCTCCTCTACTTACTTTCACCTTGAGTCCTGCTTTTAGTCAAACTCACATTCAGTGTGTGGAGCGTCAGCAGGTTGAAGCAGCAGTGTTGTCGTTTTCCACTTTTCTCTCCTGTAGCTGAACTCACTCAGAGGAAGTTGTTAGTTTGGTCTGAAGGTGAATCTGATCGTTTGTTCTTCAGTCTGTTGTTCTTCCTCACTAAAGAGTGATGCACAAACTGTTTCCTGGTTTGTCTCAGGTGAGTCAGGTGAAGGTGGAGCTTTGTCAGACCTCCTCTGCTAAATGTTGTTGCTTCACCTGTAACACAGGGGTGTGTTTCATTCTAAAGTATTGATTCATTGCTGGATATGTAGACTGATAGTGTGCAGGCTGTTGCAACAGCTATGTTCAGAAGTAGTTTGAATATTGTGGAGGAATTAAAATATAACTCCCGGCCAGGAATATTCTGGGAATGGGGGACCATGGAATATTGTTGTAGAAGGGTAGTATGTACCGTAAGTGGTGCAATTGAATGGGTCACATGGAATAATGTATGTAAGAGGTACCATGGAATATTGTAGGTAGTGTGTAGCAGAATATTATATGAAATGGGTTCCCTGGAATATTATAAGTAGAGTGTACCATGTAACATTTAAGGTAAAGGGTACCATGGACTGTAAGGGGTACCATGGAATAAGCAGCATGGAATGCTGTATGTAAGGAATTCAAAAGGAAATGGGGACCATGCATTATTGTCAGTAAGGGGTAACATGTCATATTGTAGGTAAGTAGCACAATGGAATGGGTACCATGTACTGTTTTATGAAAGGGGTACCATGTGTTGTTGTATGGAATGGTACCACACTTGTTTTATTGATCAATGTGATTTTAAATTGCCGTTGTGTGGAGCCCAGAAAGACTAGCAATCACTTTGTGGAAGCTAATGGGGATCCAAATTAAGAATAAAGAATAAATCCTCAGGTGTACTTTGTGTTTAGTGCCAACAAGCAAACGTTAGCATGCTAACACACTAAACTAAGATGGTGAACATGGTAAACATTATACCTGCTAAACATCAGCATGTTAGCATTGTCGGTAACACTTTAGAATACAGCCCGCAACATACAGCGTAATTCTTCTCAATTTACAGTGCAATTTTCTGTACTAAGTGTGCCAGTACACTACGTAATGATAGGTACAAGGAAACTAGACGCAAATACGGGGTACAGTATCACCTACAGAACAACGTGTCTTTTGGAAGGTATTTAAAGAGGACAACAAGAGTCTCAGTGAAGACTGACCACAACATGTAAAATGGTATTAAAACAAGCTCACTTCAGTTTATAACAGTCTCTGGGCAACAAAGCAAAAGGACAGAGACATTAAATGACAAATGCAGGATGGAGAAAAGGCCAAAGACAAGTAGCAGGTCTGTGATTAACACAAGCTTAAGAGATTTTCACTGTGACATAAAACCCGTCAGTAAATACTCCACTGGTGAGTTTTGAAGCTTTTCCGTGTCTTAAAAAAGGCGGTTGCTAACAAGTGTCTAAATGAGACTACAGAGGTTGTCGGGGACATTAAACGTCATCACGCCGAACACAGAAACTCATCTACTCACTCGTCCGCCTTTACAGCCTCGTTGGGTTTATACTGCAAACTGTTCTAACTCAAACTTTCCCAAAGGCTTTTGTAGAAGAGGTAAGCGTGCGAAAAGTTGGAAGCTAAGTGGTGGTGACGCTGAAGTCATGCGACCGTGGTAAGGTTGGTTTATAGCCTAATGTTAGCTTTTTACTTCTGGAGATTGCATTTACGCTTCAAAAATCAAAAAAGTGGTGTTCATTTGTGAAGATCTTATCTTGTCAAGGGAACCAGGGCGATGCTAACTTCCAGGTTGGAATATACAAAAATACGTCATCCCTGCAGCTCTCTGTAGCAAAGTTGTCTCTCTACCTTTCATGGAATCAACAGTTTTAGTTTTCTGCTGTGTAGAGAGCATTACAGCGTCACACAGCTGCTTGTGTAGCGTTAAACTCAAATTAAAGTCAAGGACAGTTGATGCTTTGACTTTGCCACAATTATCTACATATAAAGTCAGTCAGGCACACTGAAATTACAACTACAAATTGAAAGGTCTGAGAGAAAAACAACAGTATACTCTGTTAATGCAGCAGAGATGTATTACACTGGGGCTTATTTTACAATTAAAGCAAACATAAAGCTGTTTCTGAGCCTCGTCTGTGCTGCAGCCACTTGGCCAGTCGCCGTTACTCACATCCTTTTGCTGTTTAGTCGAATTGACTGGATCAGGTTGATTTTATGTGTGATCCATGACAGCCTCATATTATCCAATCACTTCTGTTCATCCATCATGCCCTCATACGGGGCTGCGCAGTGAAAGACACATCGAGAGAAAAAGAAAGTAAGTTGAGAGAGACAGAGAGGGAAAGAGAAACACTGTACCAGAACACCAGCTCTTGTTACAAACCACCAGAGACCCTCCTCGACTGCCAAAATCTCCAAATTTGAACCCAAGCGTTCTGGCTGCTAATTATTCTTAGAGCTTGGTCTAAACTAAATTTATGACACTAAGCTGGCGCTCCTTGTGGCATCATAAATTAAACTGGCAACGAGTTTTAGAATCAAAACCAAGGCCCCCTGTCCTCCAGCGAGGGAAGGAAAATTAAAAAGTAAAGAATGTAAACGTGGATGTTCACATGGCCGACTCTGTGACGCATCTCTCCATTTCTCCACTTTTTTTTTTTTTTTTTGTATTTTCTGTCATTTCTGAGGCTGAGCAGATTTTGGTTGAAACTGTCCTCACAAGAAAAATGACAGCATCAGTTGTTTCAGCAAAACGCCCAGAAAACGACATTTGTTTATGTTCCAGCGACAGCGCCCTCTAGAGGCCGTAGGACTTATGATTCTTGTCTGTCAGGAGCCAATGAGGAAGTCAGGTGACGTTATAGAGACAAAGTCATCAGAGGGAGGAGGTCGGGATGGATGGTTCTTTAACAAGAAGTACCGCTGTTCATTTCCCGGTTCAAACCGACGGTTTCTTTTTACCTTCATCGCGAACATTAGGGGTTATTATTGTAGCCATGACAACGAAGGTTAAATTTTTTTTTTAATATTTTAGTACAGTTACTCAAATGCTGTACTTAAGCACAATTTTGAGGTACTTACTATTTACTAGAGAATACTTAATTCTTCTGTTCAGAGGGAAATATTGTACTTTTGACTCCACTACAATTATTTAACTTTACAAATTAAGATTTTACAGTTAAATTAGCTCCACTTAGATATTTATCGATTAGGAATAACACTCCAATAATATAATATATAAGACATATATAATACAAACAATTTGTAAATAATACTGTTTATCATTTGGATTTTTATTTTTCAAAGCCTGAAATTCTGGTGGAGAATCATTAAATCATGTATTTATTTAATCATTGGGCTAAAATTATACTTTTACTAAAAGTAAAAATTGACCCAGTTTGGGTGAATATACTGTAGCACCGATGCAATACTTTAATAACTTATTAAAGTAAGTTTACCCAGTATACGAATGGCTTGTTATGATCCAGTGTTAGTGTTATATTTTATGTTGTGTTGGGTTGTTTACTCAAATTAGAATATAATTTTAAGTGTTAGACACAACAATCTTTCTAACCTGTCACAAACTGTTAGTTGTACAAAACAACGTGTTTATGAGATTTAAAAACAGGAAAGGATAATATTATTAACAATCAGTGACAAACAGTGATATGTACGTTTAAAAAGAGCTGTAGTAGATTATAACAGGTTGTGACCATATTTAAGTTTGGGTAAATAACCCAACAGTAAGATAAAAGTAATACCAACACTGGTTATATGTGTTGTAATTTTAGTAGTTACATTTAAATATATTAAGTATAAAAATACTGGAATCAGCCTGTAAAATACCCATCATGTGTAAGTTTTTAATTGTAGAATATAAACTCAGGTTGCTAAAACAAAAAAAAAGTACTGAATGATGAGTACTTTTACTTTTGATACGCAAAGTACATGTTTGTAGTAATAATTCTGTACTTTTAATAACTTTCAGTGTAGGGCGTATACTTGTAATAGAGTATTTTTAAAGTGTGGTATTACTTTTACTTGCATAGAGGATCTGAATACTTCTACTTGAGTTTGTACCTGTGTGTGTGTGTGTGTGTGTGTGTGCCCTGACACCCCTCTCACCCTTTTGTTTGGAGAAAGTGGAAGCCTAGAAAAACTGCTCACTTTAAATGGCATAATGCAAAGTTTTTCTTTTCTCTCTCTTTTTCTGTGGGGTGGGGGGGGGGGGCTGTTTTGTGCCATTTTGTGTTACAGCTTGAGTGAGTCATTGGTGGAAAGAGGGGAGGAAGATTTTAGAAGAAATATTGCTGTTAAATTAGTTTGGACAGCATGACATCACGGGGTAATTAAAACAGCTTTCTGGAATTCCGTTTCCAATTCCTGCGCTCAGGTTTGTTGGAGGATTTTTTCGAGCACCTGCAGGTTGGTGTGTGAGTGAAATATTTTCACTGGACGGAGTTCAAACTTTGAAGGGAAAGAGAAGGAAAAAAAAGGAGGCAGCGGCATTACGCCATTCTTGCCTCTCTTGGAAAAAAGTGGGATTTAAAGAAGTTTCTTACAAGATATCCAGCAGAATCGTGCCGTGGAGAGTTTAATGCAAGTCCACTTTTTCTCAGCCTTTTCTTGGATTTCTGCACTTCTCTCACAGACGGGATCTCCTCCAGCACTATGGTTCTTACAGATGATAGATGGGAGAATAAGGGTTTGCAGGATTTGTTTCTTCAACGTATAAAACTCAGTTATAGTCCACATCTTTACTTTTACAACCTTGCATATGTCTATAGCCTGTTTCAGACGGGAGAGGCACTTTTTATTCATTTCTCCTCTGGCAGAGCGCAGAGTAAACTCAGAGGATGAAAGACTCGGACCAAACAGGACTGCTTCCTCTTCTTTTTTTAAACAAACAGGTCAATTCATTCTGAACAGACTGCGGTTTATTACAATGACGGCCTGGCAAAAGGCAAAAGGGCTTTAGGATGAAAGTTGTGAAGCGTCTTTCTCTTCTGCTGAGCTGCTGGACTCTCATTTACCTGCATCCCGTCCTCGGTTCACTCAGCCGGACCAGACCGACCGAGCACCACCACCACCGGCTTGGAGAGGCAGCGGAGCGCGCAGCGGGAGGCGGGGAAGGAGAGCAAGCCCACGGAAGAACCGGCGAAGGAATCGGTGGGTCTACACCAGCCGCGGGCAGGCAACCGGCGACCGCTTCCGGGACGTGGAAACCCTCACCGGTGAGTCCGGCGAGGATTACGCGGATCCGCGCAGGCCCGCCGTTAATTAAGGGCGAAACGACTGTTATTAAATACAAACTTACAGCGGCAACATCTGCGTCCTCATCCTCGCCACAGCGCAGCGGGGCCGTGCCGGTGAACCGTGCACAGCTGAAGCAGCAACAGCGGGACGGAGCAGTCAGCTTGGAGCGCAAAGAGGCTGTGCGCTTGTGGATGCCCGGCGGGGATGCTCACATTAAAGCGCACGGTCCCGCGGCTTTTAGCACACATGCAGCAGGGAAAGGAGTCGGGACTGCGGCTGTTGGAGGTGGAAGGAGTGGCTCACCGGGGAAACATTTTGGGAAAGTTGCTTCCAGAGCGACTGCAGCTGCTCCAGTGCGCACCGGGCCTCCCCAAAGAGCCATCGGTACGCAAAAGCAGCAGCAGAATGCGGGTCCGGTGGCGCAGCGGGGAGCCAGCCACAAGGCCCCGAAACTGAGCGACCGGGAAGTGCATCACAAACAGCCGCTGGTTACTCCTCACGACTACATGCTGTCGCTTTACTGGTCTCTCTCCACCGGGGACCTGAACAGCAGCGCTCTGCATGAAGCGGGTCTGGCCAACACCATCACCAGCTTCGTGGATAAAGGACAAGGTAAACACGACCGCTCTGCACCAGGTTTTCTCTCTTTCCATGCGCGTTCAGTTCTGTCCTTGACCAGCTTTCCTCCGCTTCTGACAGCAGTTCTCCTGATGCTGTTTGATTCTTTCAATTACACATTTTGTCAAACAAGAGAGTTTCATTTAACGTTTTATTGGGTGATTCGGTTTACTGAGCAATTTGAGGTTCCAAAATCACGTTTAATTCTGTTAATTCAGTAGTTATTCTAAATGAAAAATCTTTCAACTTTCAATTCAAGTTGGAATTCATTTAACTTTAAAGACAATGTGATCGATCTGAATTCTTTTCATTTAAGGAAAAACAAGGCACAGCAGATGGAATAAACCTCTGTACTTCTCAAAAACTACTGTGGTACAAACTCTTTCCGGTGATATACAGACATAAATCCTGTTTAATGGCGATGGACTCTTTGCTGCAGTCAATCATATCTCCACTGCCTCAGCATTAAAGGAAGTCCATGTTACAGTCTGAGGGCTATTTTTTCCCCTGACATTTGGCAGCATTAAAGTGCAACCATGAAGCAGTGTATGATTATTTTTCCTTGGGTTTGAAATCCATTTTGGCCATTGATATTATTTGGAGTATATGATTCACTGCAGACAAGCAGTGGTGCTGATTAAGTGAATTATTAATCAGAAATATTGACGAAAGCAGGGACACAACAGGAGCTTGTGCAGGATCCAGGGAAAGAGCCGAGGTTAGAGGAGAGTGCTGAGCAAGAGGAACCAAAGGCTGCGAATGAGGAGGAACTATAAGGGAGATGATGTCTGATTTCTGGGCTGGGAGTGTGGAAGACAGGGCTGCTGAGTGTGGAGAGGGCTGGGAGATCTGAGGGAGAGGACTGGAGGTCAAACGCCAGTCTGGAGGTTACAAGAGGAGGGCGGCGCTGGAAACAGGGCTGTAAATTGTCTAAATGTAGACATGCCTGTGTTCGGGAGTCCATGAGGTAAGAGAGTTGGAGCATCTGGAGGGGAGTCAGGGAGGTCAGCCGCTCGTATGCACACATACAGAGGGAACGGTGGGAAAAGATATGACTCTGTTACTCATAACTGTGCTGGAACAGACTTCAAAGCTGCAGGAAGCTGCTGCAAGCTGAGTGAGCTATCACATATCTAAATGAAAGGAGCAGTTCAACATTTTGGGAAACATGCTCATTGGCTTTCTTGCCGAGAGTTAGATGAGAAGTTGATACCAATGGAGCCAGTTAGCTTAGCTTAGCATAAAGACTGGAAACAGGGAGAAACAGCTAGCATGGCTCTGCCCAAAGGCAACAAAGTAAAGCTCACTAATGAATACGTTATATCTTGTTTGTTTAATTCATAACCAAAGCGTAAAAATGTCAAGTTGTGGGGTTCTTTTGGGGGGGGGGTTACCACATACATACAGTGACGTTTTTACACTTTGGATTTTGGACGGATTAAACAAACGAGATATACAATAACATGTTAATTAGTGAGCTTTAGAGGTGCGGAGTAGTATTTTGTTACCTTTGGACAGGACCAGGCTAGCTGTTTAGCCCTGTTTCCAGTCTTTATGCTAAGCTAAGCTAACCAGCTGCTGGCCACAGCTTCATATTTACCATACAGACATCTGTAACTCTCAGCAACTCTCTCGACATATTTCCCAAAAATGTTGAACTATTCCTTTAAAAACAGTCCTGAAAACTTGTTTTCTCAATTGTATTTTTACTCTGATCAACTACTCGGTCCTGATGAAGAAGATTAGCTGGGTGTTTGACTGGATTTTTTTCCCCATGAACTTTAACTTTGGTTGCTTCTTATTCAGCCATGAATATTTAACAATAAAAAGAAATATTTTGGATTTGAAACCAGTTTCCAGAGGTTTTAGGCTCTGGGGCATACCCATTCATGTAGATGTGTATATTTATACTTGTGGATTTCTGTGTGTGTGCTGTTGCATTTTGGTTTCTGTAAGTGTATGTGTGTGTTTCTAGCCATCTGGTCAGTCACTGGCAGCACTGCTGCTTTCAGTGATATACGGCCTCAGGAGGGTAAATAAACACTCCTCACAGCCACAAGTAGGGTGGCCCCCCTGTGTAATGTTATCTTTACGGTGTAAAACTGTTTAAAACAATGTTTAAATGACCAGAGTTTAATATTTCTAGCCCTACTAAAGGTTTACATTTCAAGCACTTAATGTACTTTTAATTTGGGCTTTATTTGTTTAGTGTGTCCTCAGCAAATCGCTGGTGACCTCCTCCGCATGTTGAGGGGGTGAGCGAAGGTGTAACTGATGGCCTGACACATCTCTTCCCCCTCACTTGTTCACATTAACTCACCCCCTTTTCTTTCTTTCTTTCATTTTGTCTTTCTTTTCCTCTCCACCTCTCCCTTCATTTGCCACATGTTGCTTGGATGTCAGCTAATGTAGCCAAGTCTCATATTACACATTACAGTTACATGGTAGTCAAATTAAACACATTAATAATAAAACTTAGAGCTGTGCATGCATTTCTGTGCACTTATGACTGTATTCTGTATTGGTTTTTAGCACAAAAACGCATGATCACCTTCATAACATGGTGGAGTTATTGAATGGTCTTTCAACATGTTCATATCAATGACATCCTCTTTACAAGAGTCTGAAAAAGTGGTTTTTCATCTCCAGTTTGGGGGATTGTCATGCTTTCAGATCAGTTGAAGAAGGAAACAAATCAGAAAGAAAAAAAAGAAGGACATAAGAAAAGGTGAAGAAGAAAAAAAAAAAAACAAAAAGAGGAAAGAAGGAAAGTATAGGAAGACAAGATCAGCTCTGCTACAGACACTAGAATATTATTTTCCATCTTCAAAAACCTCGTCCACCAGCCATCTCGCTCTTGGCTGATGACTTTGCATCATTTTTGCTAACAAGGTAAGAGCCATTAGTGGCCAATTCACAGAACCACCCAACCGCAGTGCATCAACTCCGATTAAGGGTGCATCACATTGTGCATTTCTCCCCCTCACTGAGGAAGATGTCTCCAAACTTTTGCTCTCGAGTCGTCCCACCACTTGTCCTCTGGTTCTTATTCCCTCCAAGTTCTTTCAAGCCGTCTTACCCACAATCATGCCTGTGATCACGCACATGATAAATGCTTCTCTGGTGTCTGGTACACAATGTTTAAGCAGGCCCAAATGACCCCGTTGTTGAAAAAGCCAACCCGAAATCCATCTCAGGTTGAAAACTACAGGCCAGTCTCACTACTACCCTTCCTATCCAAGCTTCTAGAGTAAGTCTCAGACTTCCTCTCTGAAAATAATCTACTTGACCTAAACCAGTCCGGATTCAAGAGCAGTCATTCCACTTAAACTGCCCTGCTGTCAGTGATAGAAACCCAGATAGAAATCCCAGTCATCAGTCCTCATCTTGCTGGACCTGTCGGCAGACTTTGACATGGTTAACCACAAAATCCTTCTGTCCACACTATCCGAACGAGGCATCTCTGGTACAGCACACCTAACAGAGTGATCGTTCAAAGTGGCATGGCAAGGAGAGGAGTCTAAGCATCACTTTCTTTCCACTGGGGTACCACAGGGATCTGTGCTTGGTCCCCTGCTCTTCTCAATATACACCACCTCCATTCATCTGATTATCCGCTCACGGTTTTTCTTACCACTGCTATGCTGATGATACCCAGCTCTATCTGTAAATGATGGAACTGAGTCTGTCTGAGTATGCCGCTCAACTCCTCACACGGGCACTGGTCATCTCTCACCTTAACTGTAACTGTAACGTCCTTCTGGAAGAACTGCCAGCATGCACAGTAAAACCTCTTCAAATGGTCCAAAATGCAGCAGCACGTCTGGTCTTCAACCAGCCAACGGCAGCTCATATCACTCCACTTTTCATTACCCTCCACTGGCTCCCTGTTGCTGCTCGCATTAAGTCCAAGTCACTAATGCTCGCCTACACAGCATCCACCTACCTGAACTCCCTCATTCAGGTTTATGAGCCTTCATGTTCACTACAATGTGTAAATGAATGAACAACCCCATCCAAACTCTTCTCTTGTGTGATCCCTCGGTGTTGGAACAAGTTGTCAGCAGAATCCCCTTCTGTCTTCAAAAATTACTTGAAGACCTATATCTTCTGAGAGTACTTACTCACCCAATACGCTCTCTCTCTTTATACTACTCAAGCTCTTTCTCAAAAACAAATTTGTCATTTGCTAGACACTTATATTTTACTTCATGCACCTGCAAGCCTTGTGGCACTTCCGTCAACATGAACTGAGTGTTGAGGGACTTATTCTCAAAGGCTTCTCCTTGATCAACTGTGGCTTGGATTGTACCTCACTTGTCAAGTCAATTTTATTTATATACCCTAATATCACAAATCACAATCTGCCTCAGGGGCGGCTTTACAATCTGTACACCATATGACACCCTCTGTCCTTAGACTCTCGATTGAAAAAAATGGAAGAAACCTCAGGAACAGAGGAGGGATCCCTCTTCTAGGATGGACAGACATTCAATCGATGTTGAGCGTACAGAATAGATTCACAACAGAAAATCATACTATATACAATTTCTATGAACAAATGTAGATAAAACATAAGTGAAGAGGATGGATCCAGGAGGACAACTGAGCAACTTCAGGTGTCTCTTTGGACAAAAGCACTGCCAAATGAATAAATGGAAATGGAAATGTATTTTTGATTTATTGTAGGACTGCCGTATTAGACTGCATTAGTTTTAGCTAGGTGTACCTAATAAACTGGTAACTGAGTGTATATACTGATTACTTAGCAAAAACGAAGATAGACTGAGGTGATAACAAAGACCACACCTGAGAGTTCATCTAAACATACATCTTGCAAACAGTTTCCTCTTTACTGTTTTAAAAGTACTCGACAGTTTGTGAAATCAAATTCCTCTCAGTTTGAGCTTTAACCAGATCTTCCACAGAGAAGAGCCAGGATGTGTGTGTGTGTGTGTTGTTGATGGTTTGTTTCCTCTACAGCAGATGCTGGTTAACTGTCTATCGGCAGTGAATAGCTGCAGGTCCATAATAACAGGCCTGTTTACGGTCCGATGTGGTCTCCCTGTCTGGTTCTAATGTACTTTTCAATGCATGCTAAAGTCCTGGATAGGAAGGAGGGGGAATGACGTGAGAAGAAGTGAGCAGAGTGGAGAGATCTGCTGCTGTGTGTGTGTGTGTGTGTGTGTGTGTGTGTGTGTGCGCGCTTTAGTGGATTTCATTGCTGGATTTCATTTGGACATGGAGGTTCACTGGTTTCCCTCACTGACAACAAATGAAAACATTACACACCACACCATTCACTTCATTCCTCCTGATGTTTCTGTGCTTGTGTGTGTGTGTGTGTGTGACGACTGTGTGTGTGTGTGCATGTAGTCTCTACTTGCAGAAGTGATATTAGCATGCTGTAAGGAAATGTGTAAATATATTTGTTATTCTTGCCCTTGACTGTGTTTTTCTGTTTCTTTTATCCCTCACTTTCTGCTTGTGGTATGTGTGTGTGCATTAGGGCGGCAACTAACGATTACTTTAATTACAATCTACCAAGTATTTTCTCAATTAATCAATTAATCTTTTTGTCTATAAAACATCAGAAAACAGTGGAGAATGCCCGTCATATTTTACCACAGTCCAAGTGATGACCAAAGATATTCAGTTGCTATCACGTATGACAAAGAAAAGCATGAAATCCTCACATTTGAGATCCTGGAACCAGCAAATGTTTAAAAAAACAATTATTTGATTAAAAAGTTGCTGATTAGTCGACTGATCAATTAGACAATCAACAGAAAATTAATCATTGCAGCTCTAGTGTGCGAATATCTTTTCATTTGTTTGTGCATGCATGTGTGTATTTACACCTCTTCGTGCCTTTGAACATGCTGTCCCTTCTTTCACCCCGGTCATGTTTGCAGTTTTTATGTGTCTTTGTCCACTTCCATCAGTTTGAACTCATATTTCTGTGCCTTTGCTTTTGTATCTCTGTCCTCCCTCGCAGATGAGCGTGGGCCCCAGCTGAGACGGCAGAGGTATCACTTCAACGTCAGCTCTCTGGAACGAGACGGGCTCCTGGGGGCCGAACTACGCATCCTGAGGAAGCGCCTGTCTGACCCCCGCAGAGCCTCAATGGGATCCACAGCTGCTGAAGGAGGAGGGGGTGCAGGAGGCTCGTCCCCGTGCCTGAAGCTGTACACCTGCGCTTCAGGTAAACAACAGGCTTTTCTGCTCCAGACGAGGACCATGGAGGATCTGTTCGCCGGAGGTGGATTTGGCAGCAAATGGGAAGTGTTTGACATATGGAAAGTCTTCAAGGGCTTCAAAAACCATCAGAACCAGCACTCCCAGCAGCTGTGCTTTGAACTCGAGGCCCTGGAGCACAGAAGCGGTCGCCCCATGGACCTGCGCACTCTGGGGTTCGCCCGACCCGGCAGGACCAACAAGGAAAAGGCTTTCTTCCTGGCGTTTGGCAAAAGCAAGAAGCGCGACCTTTTCTACAACGAGATCAAAGCACGGTCAGGCCATGACAACAAAACCGTCTACGAGTACCTGTTCACACAGCGACGAATGCGCAGAGCTCCTGCTGCAAGGGGGGCTAAAAAACCACTGCAGCAGCAGACGCCGCCACAGTCCCTCCCCCAGCATCAGGTGGTGAAGACGCAGACGAGGCCACGGTGTCACCGGAGACGACTCCATGTGAACTTCAAGGAGATGGGCTGGGACGACTGGATCATCGCGCCGCTGGACTACGAGGCCTTTCACTGCGACGGCGTCTGCGACTTCCCCATCCGCTCGCACCTGGAGCCGACCAACCACGCCATCATACAGACCCTGATGAACTCCATGGACCCGGAGTCGACGCCGCCCACCTGCTGCGTCCCGACACGCCTCAGCCCAATCAGCATACTCTACATCGACTCGGCCAATAACGTCGTCTACAAGCAGTATGAGGACATGGTGGTGGAGTCGTGTGGTTGCAGGTAGCAAAGAAAGGCGAGACAAAGAAAGAAAAAGAAAGACAGTGTCTGCTGGATTTGTTTGTTAATATTATAATCAAACCTAAAATGGGAAGATCAACACTGAGAAAAACAGTTCTGCTGACTATGACCGAACTCACTGCTATGCAACAGCCATTACTCTTCACACTCAAGTGGACTATCAGACTGCATACCAAAGACTGCTACACACTGTTAAAGACTAAACAGAGAAAGATAAACTCATGGAGGTGATGCTCTTTAACACCCACTCACTAAAACCTGTGTGTAATGTTGATGTTGGTGGCGATGAGCAAGATGCATCTGAGAGAAGCCAAAAACAACTAGAGACACTTTTTTAATTAAAAGTTCAGATTACAAAGTACTGCTCTCATATTAGACTCAAACAGATTTTGACTGCTTTTATTTTCTCTCTTCAGATTTGTATCTATGTCCTGATTGGTGTAAAAAGTTTGTGTGTAACAGAAATGCTATTGAAACATTAGTGAACTATACTCAGAAATGCCCTTTTCCAGCACTTATCTGCCATTGTACCTTTGCCCCATTCAGATGTACAATGAAGAGTAATTTGTGATCCTTATCCAAGACTTTTTTGTGAAGCATGTAAAGAATTTCTGATGTATAAATACAGGCCAGTGATGAAGTGCTAATCTGACCTGCTCCGAATGTGGGGAAGTTGCATAAACTACTCTTCAATAAAAAATGTCTAATTGACTGAGCTCCAAACTCCTATCAGTCTGAACCTCTGTAGACTAAACTATCAAAGGAATTTGTGAGATTTTCAGAAGTCAAAATCACAATTTAACCCCGAGAACAACTGTGTTTTATTTGGAACATCAGTGTTTCTGTGGCCGGCTTCACAAACTTTGTCTGAAAGTTACACGGAATCAGGTGATGAAAAAGAGTTCACAGGTATTAAACAGGCATTTCTTTCTCAGTTATTGTCTGTTAATTCATTGCAACCAGGAACTTGGATTTATATGTCCACGAGCACGGTGGTCAGCTTGAATTCTCGCCAGTGTTTCTAGAAACTTCTCAAACCACTCCTGCAGCATATTACACTTCTCTGCTGTACATTCATGTGCTAATTATCTTCCATAATGCTTAATCTTTTCACCAAGATATAGCAAAATAATGTGTTTTTGGTCTCAATCCTCATGCATGACCATGTCAAGCTTCTTAGTAGGCATGTGGATTATATTTTGCACTTCTTGGTCAGAAGAAGTGGTTGAATCTTGAATTGCGTGTCCTGTTTATTAAGTAACAGTTTGAGTGACACTGGGAGCCAATCAGAAAGCTCTAATGG
The DNA here is from genome assembly GCA_008360985.2 of Macquaria ambigua. Lineage (NCBI taxonomy): Eukaryota > Metazoa > Chordata > Actinopteri > Centrarchiformes > Percichthyidae > Macquaria > Macquaria ambigua. The sequence goes on from VMKM01002613.1 coordinate 36,765, forward strand.
AAATTAAGACCAACAAACGAGCAAGAGAAATGTGACCGAGATAGGACAGAGCAGTTCTGATGCACAGCAGTATATGAAGCCTTCAGATGCTATTTGTAGGGTCTTTATTGCTTGTTTTGCTTTTTTGGTTTCCCCCCAGATTTGTTAGAGAACAAAATTAAATATTTGTGAAAATGGCTTCCAAAAACTGTGTTAAAATGTAGTTCATATAAATCCAAACAAATGGTAGAATTCAAGTCAAATACGTTCAAAAATGGATCTTAAATGCAGCAAACACTAAGAACTATTCTGACAATACAGCGGTGGCACCTCTACAAGAGATCGGCAGTCTTAAACCTAACACTTATAACAAATGTGGATTTCTATCAGTGATTAAATAGCAAGCAACCAACTTTTTGTATTATTTTACAGTTTATTCTCTTTACAAAAGAAGGTTATTTATCCATATTTTCTCACTTTCATCAACATCAGCGTTCCTTTTCACAGTAAAATAAATGCACCAAAATAGACCTGCGGTATTTCCTGTTGCCCCCTGAACTCTCAGTAACCACACCGGGCTCACGGAGAAGCTAAAACTAAACTAAACGGGTGTGAACAGCAGGACTGCAACAACAGAGAATGTGTCTAACAGAGTCTATTTGTTCTCTTTTTCATCTGGTTACATATAATTTGTCATATTTCTCCAACAAATGTGTGTTTTTGGAATATACTGCTGCAGGAGTACAGTGTATTTTTCCACATATTTACCAAAACACACAATAAGCGTAATAATAAGTATGCTGCAGGAGTGGTGTGAACTGAAGCTCACCACAGCCGCTGCGCTCCATGAAGGATGGAACTTTTTGTTTTTTGCAGTCGCATTAAAGCCTACAGAGGAGACGGTTTCATACTCACAGATTTTTGGTGGTCACTTTAAAGCAGAGGTTTTCAAAGTGGGGGAAATATTACATTAGTTTTCAAAAGGAGATCACATAGAAGAGCCTAAATGTGTGTGATTTGGTTAAAGAGATAGTTCAGAGATACAGTAGTTTTGGGGAATTTTACTGTTTTTCCCAGAGTCAGAAACTAATAAATGCCTCAGGACAAACCTTTTTATGTATCTGTTGTACTCTGAAGTCAAACAGCAATATCAGGCTGTTTTGGCTCAATTGTTGAGTGTTTATGGGATCAAATATCATAATCATGATCACATAAGCATCCAGGAATTGAGCGAAACTAAGCAAAGCTGCACTAGGCGACTCTTCATAATTCAAAGTTTTAAACAGTAACGACAGTATAAAATGTTATAAAGGTTATTTGAACTAACCTAAAAATGATGTAATGTGATTTGGTCTATGAAGCTTGATTCATCTTCAGACATCACAGACGTGCTCTCTTTCAAAACTACTCTGTAAATATGATTCAGATACAGTATATTTGTTGTTGTTTTTTTGTTTTGTTTTTTTACATAAAATTAGGTAGAGAACTCTTTCAGCCCAGAAACCAAACAGTAAATGTAATTTTGCCCTGGACACAGTCTGTTTGAAACAAACCATCACACTCCTAAAGTCATGACCCATCAGACACCACCTCTCGGCCCGTTTTGTACAGACAACTCCAGCTTTATTGTTGCTATGTAACACATACAACAGCAGCAACACTTCCCTGCCTGCGTTTCATACGGTCAGCAGCGAGCGCACCTGTCTGCCTTCCCCTTGTAAAGCTCCTCAACCATTGGATGAAGCCATCCGTGCCGAGCGAACGGCTTGTTTCTCTTGGAGACGGAGTGATGTAAGCATTTCCTTTAATCAAAGCTGAGGCATGCCAGTGTTATTGCCCCCTCTCTCCAAACCTGAGCTGACAAGGCGAAAGGTGGGGAGAGGCTGAGCAGGACTGCACTTAAAAACAACTTTAAAGAATTTAGCTGCTAGCTTGCAGCTCCAAACCAGGAATCTTGGATTAGAAATTACAAACTGCAGACCATTTTTACAGTTAGCGTCCGGATAGATGTATTAAGACAGACTTTGACGACAGGAGCTTGGGAATATCAGCACTGTTCAGTTTGTGTTTTAATCCCAGAGCAGCTCATTCGTGCTCAGGATACAAGTTGAGTTTGGAAAGCACTTGTTGCAACTGTCCAGGAGGTAATGTGTTGTGCAGCAGCTGCGAAGCCCCCTTTTTTCTCATTAACACACAATAAAAACTGCGTATTTTAACTCATGCTGCCGCTGCAGTTTCCTTTATCACTTCTAGAGATGTAAACATCAGATTTATATTTTGTTTGTGGTGAATTAAATGAAAAATGTGTTTGTTCAAAGGTGGTGATTTATAGCACTTGTGATTTGTGTGTTGGTTAACAATCAGCTCATTCTCTTCAGATGCGGGAAGGAACCCATTCACTCAAAAGACTTGACAGACCTAAATTTAGCTGCGAACAACAAAATGCCAGTTACAGATAAGAGGTGTTCACAGGGTTAGTTTTTCCCAGCATGAGACCCTCTTTAAAAATTCAAGGCCTAACCCTGGAAACACATTGCTCTTTAGTATGTTTAGATAGATGTGAGATATACCATACAGATATCACATTCAGTATTTACCAGAAGCTGTACAGCCAAATGAAGGGTTGTAATGTATTCTTGGGAACAAACGTGTGAAAACATAACAGCCAAAAGATTAGCTCAGCTTCTCAGTGGGACAAAGCAGACGTCCAAGGTTTTATTTATTGTCAGTTCTGTCAACTTTTGGTTTTCAACATCTAAGCTGTGTCTCAATTCATAGACCGCGAAGGCTGAACCTAACGTTGTTAAACGAGACGGTCCAGTCTATGGAGGAAGTCCTATTTGTGTCACCAGCGTCATGAAGCGTCGCTCCTGTCGCCTAGTAACCTTGACAGCTGCAGTTGAGGTTTGAGGTTTTTAAGGCCCTTTGGTTTTTTAACATTTGTATCGTTAGCTATTCGAGTGAGTAACACCCAACACTTACATTTAAAAGTGTGATTCTGCTCTGCCGCTGTTGACGGTACGTTTGGGGACGCCATGTTCTCTTGAGATCCAGCCGTTGGATCCTCCAAATTCGGGAAAAAAAGGCCTCGTCGTGCCGCTGTGACGCATTCGGTCTTTAAACGCAGCCTTCGAAGGATGCGGCCCTGAACTGAGACACAGCTCTAGTTTAAAATCGTTCAACAAGCAGGTATAATGTTCACCAACGAAGTTTAACATTTAATCATGCTAACATTTGCTAATTACCACAAAGTAGAGCTGAATCTTATGGGAATGTCGTTAGTTCTGCAGGTATTTGGTCATAAACCAGAGTATTGGACAAAAAAACCTGATGATGGCGCTAGATGAAAGTCAGAGGATCACCAAAGTGATTACAGTTCATCCTGGGAGGAACATGGATGTCTAAACCAAATTTAATGTCAATAGTTAGAGAAATTTACGCTAGCATTGCAAAAAAATCTAGCGCAGCCATATAAACCCAAAGTGTCTCATTAGAAATACTCAAAACACCTTCAAGATGAGCTGCAATCATGATTTTCATTTACTTTTAAATAAAAGTTAAAAAAAACATCCATGGCACCTTTCAACAATCTTTGTCAAAATCCTTCAAAAAGCCAAGTTCCAGTCACAGAAAATCCTGAAGTCACCATCAAGACAAGCCGGTCCCACAAAGCAAGCTTCATCCCTGCTACTGCAGCCCTGTGAGCAGAGCTGTAACCCGCTGAAGGAGGTATTGAGTAGAGTGTTGTTAAATGGACATTGGGAAACAGTATTCCCCACAGAGAGAGCGCCTGGCTTTAATTATGACACATTTCCACACATTAGTCCATCTGAGATACAGGCACTGGATTATACAAACAGCTGATTTAAATCTCCATGTATGATTTATGGTGACTGATATTTCCTATGATTTATGACAGTGTAAAAGTGTGTTGGCTTGACAGGAAATGAAACATAATTGTGAAATTGACTTCACGGTATGCTTTCTTGTATGTTTTTTCAATCTTATCACGGAATGGGATTGTTTAAGGAGAAACACAATGGCCTGGAAGCTCGGCTCTTGTTGGGTATAATATTACTGCTCTTGGAGGGAAAAGCTCATATCTTCAGTTTTACATTTTTCTTAGTTCTCACTCAACATTTACATATGCCTTAAAAACACTTTTAAAACACAGTTATTACTTCCTAAATTAACAATAAGCTCAATTTTTTTTAGATATTAGCTTTTATATCCTAAGAAAAAACCTCTGGCACACCTCTATAGTTAGGGTTTGGTTAGGTTGAGTCACAAAAACGACTTGGTCAGGGTTCGGGAAAGATCATGGTTTGTGTTGAAACAATAGTTACAGTACTAGTTCAATATTTTGGGAAGTGAGCTTATTCGCTTTCTTGCCGAGAGTAGAGAGGGTCGATACCACTCTCATGTCTGTACGTAAATATGAAGCGATCACGATCAGGCAGTTAGCTTATCTTAGCACAAAGACTGGAAACAAGGGGGAAACAGCTAGCCTTGCTCTGTAGAAAGAAATAGTATTTCTTGGCCAGGCGCTGGTTGCCTGTATAGTCCGGCACATAACCCACAAACCACAAGTTACATTAGATTTGTACGGATTAAAACAAATGAGATATACAAGTAAATCAGCGAGCTTTAGAGGTGCTGGTAGGTGGATTTTGTTACCTTTGGTCAGAGCCAGGCTAGCCGCTAGCCGCTCCCCCTGTTTCCAGTCTTTGTGCTAAGCTAAGCTAACCTGCTGCTAGCTGTAGCTGCATATTTACTGTACAGACATGAAGAGCTGTATCAGTCTAACTCTCTGCAAGAAAGGGAATAAGCGTATTTCCCAAAATGTGGAACAGTTCCTTTAAGGTTAGGGAAACACTGGGTTGAAATTACACTTAACGTCACTTTAAGGTTTAGATTGAGGAATGATTGTGTACTTGGTAAGAAGAAATTAACGTTGACTGTCGCAGGAAACGACTTTCGACATTTTGTTGACTCATCCATCCACCTCGACCTCCGCAGACTTTGTGGCTCTATAACAACATCACACTATTTCCTCCTTTGCTCCCGACGAATCAAAGTCATAATTCCTACGGCCACTTGTTTTTGGGTATTTGCTGAAGCTACTGTCGTTCTTCTTGGGAGGAAGAACTCTATCACCAACAACAACTGATCTCTGCCACAGAGTAAACCAGCTACTTAGTGCAGCGATCCAATAGAAACATCTCAAGAAGGCAGAATATATCACAAAGTTCAACAATAGTGCTTTGTCATTTGTTTCTTTTCAGGGTTTTTTTGGGCCATGGCAGTTGCTGCGCTGAAGCAGCGTCCTTCATGTTTGAGCAGCTAAGAACCAGAAAAAAAGGATTTTGTGATATTGATCAAAAACGATGAAGATGTACCTTGAAGTCATTGTTTGGATGAATGGTTTTAGAGGCAATGAACGATCAACCCTAAAGTACTTTTCTTCTCAAAATGGACATTATGGAAACGGACTCTCCATATTATTCCATAATGCAGCTCTATTGGCCCCGTGCCATGGCCGTCCCCACCCGGCCTTTGGCCCACAGAGCCCATAATCAGATTACGTTGTAGTGAACTCTGCGGTTCGCCTTCTCAAGCCCAGAAATCTGTAGTAAAGCAGAAACATGGATTGTTTACGGGTTTCGGGTTTCCCTGTCGCTGTTTGTGGCCGGGAATTGTGGCAAAGTGTCAGGCCGAATCCAAGTGAACAGGATCAAGAACCCGGTTGAAGAGGGCTATTGTGTTTCCCCGCTCAGATGTAATCAGAAACATATGCCCTCCATCTTCAACGCTGAAAAGGGAGGCTTGTTTAACAGGGCTTAACTTCATTGAATACAACTTTAATGGTCGCCCCTATTACACGATTTAACAATGATGTTTCGGGAAGGCTTGCAAAAGCATTTGTGTGTGTGTGTGTGTGTGTGTGTGTGTGTGTGTGTGTGTGTGTGTGTGTGTGTGTGTCCCATGAGAGGACTGTACACACCCGGAAGGCTTGTGTTCCCACTGAGAGCTCCAGACCTGAACAACTTTGTCCGAGGTTAGTGTTCCACATCTCCGTCACACACACCTCCAATTTTATGGAGTGCTGCATTTTGATAATTACATATTTTCTTCCACTTGTAATCTCATTATTTTTCAGTTTAGCAAGTAACTAGGGTCAGAATGATCATCTTTCTAATCAATCTTTTACTGTATGACAAAGTCCTGAGAGAAGTAGATTTCTGATTTACACTTGTAAAAGTATGTAAGTATTATCATCAAAATGTACTTAATGTATCAAAAGTAAAAGTACTCATAGTATAGTAAGAGTGTTTTCCTGTTATATCTGATGTTTCTGGATTAATATTCCTGCTGCATTAATGTGGATGTTGCATTTTACTGCTGTGGATGTTTCAGGTTGAGCTCATTTGAACTGTATACTGTTGGCTAGTTTAATCTACAGCAACGCATCATGGTCTATAAGGTCATCATGTGTTTGTAGCATTGCTGTCCTGTGAGAATCTCATATCTCTACAAAGTTTAACTTTTCATGAGCTCAGAGCGGACAGGCCGGGTGTCTGCAGGGCGCCCACCCTGCGGACACCCGGCCTGTCCGCTCTGCCCACAGACTGTATATAAAGATGGACGACGCGTCTCCACTTCCTCCCACTGTAAAAAATGAAGCCAAAATATCCCGGATACGGTGCTGCCATCTTGTGCTGGTGACGTCATTTGGAGCCAGAGTCTGCGCAGTAGTGATCCGTGGTAGAGCCAGGGTGTCGAGTTCCCGCCCATACAGCCGCCTGAACTAATCGAGAGTACGCTCACAGTTGTCAATCATGACGTGACACCCCGTTTTTATAGCATTAATTAACTAATTAAAACCAAGCTGATCAGAAAAATTAACACTTGAACAAACATCAACGTGATAAGAACTACATAAAATGACAGAAACCATCTTTGGGAACATTTTATTTGACGTGTACTTTGACTTTTCAGTTTGGCCCATGTCCCATCCGCTAACATGGAGGGGGCGGGGCTTATGACAGATACTGCAGCCAGCCACCAGGGGGCGATCCAGATGTTTTGGCTTCACTTTTTGGGAGTTGTCATGCCGTCCATCTTTATATACAGTCTATGGCTCTGTCTGCCTCAGAGGCACTCCGGCACCAAAGAGCTGCTCTGGAGGAGAAGTGACAGCGAGAGGATCGATCAGCAGGCCGGACAGGGGGGACTGCGACAGCCGGAGAGTTTGGTGTATTTACCGGAGGAACTACAGCTCACCATCCGCTGTATCAGAACCACCGCTGGCTGTTTGTTTTACAAAGCAACCGCAAGAAAAACACAGACACAACCAGAGCTACACATGATCCAGCCTCTATGCTTCACAAACTGTTAACTTTCTTCAGAATTAACATTTCCCATTACTCATCACTGGGCTGTTGTGCTGGCTCTATATACACTTATCTCGTGCGCACAAGTCATTATCACGTAATTAGCCATAGCCAGCTCCACAGGTCCAGTCCAGCAGGTGGTGACAACGTGACAAAAAAGGAGCAGCATCAACAGTAAACAGTGAGGCCGATATCAATGACGTCAAACAGTAACGCTGGATTAACTGCTGCGTTGGTTCCTGTGAATCTCTCGTGCGTGTTTTTTATTCAACACCGTTTTCTGTGTGTAGTATTTTATCAAGTTCTTTTATGTGTCATTTCGGAGGTTGTATGCGTGACACTCGAGTATCACGTACATCCTTTGTGTGACACGACAACCTCTTTCTCAGGTTAACTCCTGGCTGGCGCCCAATTAAAAAACAATAAATCTCTAAAAAAGTTTTTTTGCACAAGAAACCGCCATGATATGTCAGGATTCCTTGTCATGTGCTGTGGCTTTTATAAGACATATTTACATTCTTCCACAGAGTTTTGAAAGATGTTTTGCAGCAGATTACCAGATGATTAGCAGTTTTTTACTCTGATAATACCAATAAGCCCATCATACTCTGCGACCTCTGGATCCTGCTTTTTGCCCCGCCGTGCTTTTCACTACATCTCCTTCCAAACCTCTTTCGCCGGGTTTTTATTGCTATCAGATCTGGCTTGGCCGAGCTGACCGGTGTTTAACTTTTTAGTAAATGCGGTCGTGGTTTTCCTTGACAGATGTTAGGGAGGAATTTTATCATGTGGCCGCGCCAATAGCTGCTAAAAGAAAAACAGAGCCGTTTTATCTGGCACGGCGTGTATGACACCTACGTTCACAGCTGTGTATGTCTTTCCCAGCATGCATGTGGGTGTGTGTATGTGTGTGGTGTTAGTGTGTTTGTGTGTGCAAATGGTTTTTATTTGCATATTATCTTTGAACTTGTAGATTTTCTTTTCATAAAAATGTGATTAGATGTGTTAATTTGTTTGCACTTACATGATTTTGTGTGTGTGTGTGTGTGTGTGTGTGTGTGTGCACTTGAGCAGGGTGGATTTTTAAAGCACACAGACCAGGTTACAGTCTAAATGTACAGCCCAGAAGGGGGGTATTTTTCTTCAGAGTTCAACATCTCCGAGCCTTGGCAGAAGAGCAGCTGAGTACATTTTCAGTCCAGTTTTAACCTCCAACTTTTTTTTATCATGAGTTAGTGTCGCGCTGCTGCTTCACCTTCCTCCTCCTCCAGGAATCGCTCGAAAAAAACAAAATTTCTGTTCTGCTGTGAAAACATAGCTCTCTTTTCAGCTCTCTTTTCAGCGCGAACCCCGGCCTGGAAAGCATTTGATTGAGGCGTACATGTTTCGTGTTAAGATACAGTAGGTCTATTCATTTCTATTCACTTGTTGAGTGTAAGAGCAGAAGCGCACCACAGTATGTTGTTACCTTTGAGGAAGAGACTTGTTTCCATGACAGTGTCAACAGCTGCATCTTGATCCTTTTTCCTCATGTTTCTGGTTTCAGTAGATTCATTTAGGCAGCTTGGATTTCTACGTCTCCTCTCTTTTATCAGTTTCACTCAAATTCTGTATTCAAGAGGTTCGGCAGAAGTTGCACCAGCTGAACACAAGTTTAAGTTTGAGTGGTAAGTCAACACTAGTTAGTTTGTTTCACACTTTGTTCAGTTGCACCATCTCTACTCACACTACAACTTAGCAAAGTGGACCACAATCAAAACAGTGACTATGTTTACATGCAAACTCATTTTCCACTATTATTATCAATATGATAATATTCTAAATTTGATATGGCTCATGTAAACAGCATATTCCATTTGGATATTTTGAATTAGGCTTTATTCTGAATGCAGAATTTTCAGATTAAGACGTGTGATATGCCAATGTTATTCAGGTTTTAGCAGCGTTCTGTGGACATGTATGCAGCTCGTTCACGGCCTCTTCCTGTTTCCGGTCAGCTCTGTGCTGGAAACAAACCAACCAGCCAACAGTCTGCAGGGCTGGGGTAGAGATGCAGGCACAGAAGAAAAGACAAGGAGAAACACAGCTACTGTTAAACATGATGAAAAAGACTTGGAGATCAACAGGTTTCTGGATATGAGCAAATATCACAACGCCGACCTTTTCAAGAAGGAATGAATGAAAGAGGGAGGCTGAGTTCACACGGTCCAACAAGGCTGCATGGAAACGGGAATATTAGAGGAAGATTCATCTTCATTATGTAAACAGCTTAGTAGGAATATTGTCTTGTTGGAATAAGTGCAAAAAACGGAGGATTTTGTGCATCTAAAAGTAGTTATTGTTGCAGAGAGTTTTATCCAGAGCAGAAAGGACAGCATGAAACCTACAATACACTTTTGTATTGACAAGAGTCTGCAGCCATGCTAGCAGCTCTGTGAGGCGCTGCTGTGAGCTAAATGCTAACATCAGCATGCTAACATGCTCACAATGACAATGCTAACATGTTGATGTTTTGTTCACCATCTTAGTTTAGCATGTTAGCATGCTAACATTTGCAAATTACTACTAAAAACAAAGTACAGCTGAGGCTGATGGGGACGTCATTAGTTCTGCAGGTATTTGGTCATAACTTGAAACAACAACTTGAAATTTTGACCTGATGGTGGCGCCAGAGGAAAAGTCAGAAGATCACCAAAATCAGTTGGATTCATCACGTCAATCCATCAAAAAGTTGCTGAAACACTTCAGTCTGGACCTGAAGTGGTGGACCGACCGACTGAGCGACAGACCTGATGGCTAAAAAGAGTCAAATATATACACACTTTGAATCTTTCTTTCTTGTTTTCCATCCTTCCCTCTGTAATAACCTTCCTTTTTCCATTCTTAAACTGACCTGATAAGATAAAACCAGAAACAGATTCAGGACTTTCACCCGACAGTGAAACTAAACTCTCCTCTTCTTCATTTTAAGCACTTTTACTTTAGATACTTAAGCTCATGTTACAAGTAAAATCAGCAGGACATTTATTTACAGTGAATTTTAAAATGTACTTAATTTTACTTACACTTAGGATATGATGTTCTTTTTCCACCACTGCTTTTTATGTTTTATGAGCCAATAAACTAAAACTTTAATCTATAAACTATCTCTGAAGGATGGGATGCCTTTCTCTCCGTCTCCTTCACTCTCACCCGCTCATACAGGCTTTCATGGCCACACACACAGCCTGATAGATACTGGAGACACACACACACACACACACACACACACACACACACACACACGCGGACGCCTCACTCTGTGAACCATTATCATTACCAGGTGTTGAAAAGAAGAGATATCATTGCTAGTGATTCATCAATCACCACAGCTCCCCTCACACGTACCTCCAGTTGCCAGAAGTCTTTTTTGTTTTAACGATGTAAAACATTTTGACCACCTGTGCTCTTTGGCTCAATGTGGCCCAAACTAATTTTTCACTTTGTGTCAGGGAAAAGATGAATATTAGGATATTCGTTTGTGTCACAGCAGGTTTTTACTGTCTGTGTCAAAGGTCATGACGAAGCTTTTAAAGCCAAGAGATGTATATCTGTAAGTGTTATTATATAATATATATATATATACTATGCAGTGGTGGAAAGTAACAAAGTACACTTACTCAAGTACTTAAATACTTGTATTAGTACTACAACTACTGTACTAGTATTTTCATTTTCAGTTTTCATTTACTCCACCACATTTCAGAGAGAAATATTGTACTTTTTCCTCCACTACATTAATTTAATACCTTTAGTTACTTTGCAGATTCAGATTAATAATACAAAATATAATCAACAAATAAATTATAATGTATTATTATGGATAAAGATAAGACTTTATTGATCCCTTGGTGAAATTCACAAGCTACCCAGCAGTATATAAAGTAAAAAAAAAAAAACTAGCCTCATCTTTACCAGCTGCAACATTAAAGTGAAGTACACACTGAAGCATCAGTAATTAGAATTCAATAATGTATGTTATTGTAAAATGAGCGGGGTTATTTATTATTTTCATATTCAGGCTTTGAGTTCCAAGTACATGTATGTTTGTGGCTGAAAGGTTTCTTTATTTAAAATGCGAGTCGGCACGTCCGAGTGTGTGCTGTCAGAAGTGAGAATGTAACCTGAAGTACAGGAAATGACCACGTTAAGGTACCACATATAACATTTTATGGGTAAGAGGAAACAGATCGTGACATCTGATACTCTGCAGTTACTTATGAATGGAAAAATCTACTGCAACAAAATGAACAAGAGAGAAAACTTTTCATGAGGGAGAGGAAGAGTGGCAACAAAGGAAGGACCCAAATGCAGACAGTCGAGGCAGCGGGATGATTTCAGTGGTTTATTGTTGAAGCGGGGGTGTAGATAGGCAGACAGGTACAGGTACAGGTCCTGGTGACTTGAAAACAAAAGTTCAAAGCTCAAGGCAACTTTAATGGTCTGGCAGGTAGTGAATGTAACTGGGCTGGTATATGAACTGAGAGGCTGACGAGGGAATGAGATGCAGGTGAGGAGGTGGGTGGGGGAAGCCAGGCGACTGCAGAGCAGATGAGTGAAGTGGGAACAGGTGTGTAGATGGGTGGGGCAGTCAGGTGATGGGAAAGGAGGGAAAGTCCGAGGGCATCTGATGGAAAATGGCAATGAAGGGGTCTGGGGACTGTGGCTGTAGAGGAGGGACAGAGAGACGGACTGTGACAAAATGCCTCCATGCAGGTTTTCTAACAGACTGTATCTACATTAAAATCCTCCCCACACTGACCTGCCAGCTGACTGACACAAATTGCCACAAACGTCCCACCACATCTTCTCAGAGTCACACAGACATCAGACACACTTTGCATCAATCAGCTGAACTCGTGGTTTCACGCTGTCCAATATCCATCGAGGATAAACGTCCATAAATCTGTTCAGAAATCATAGAGGAAAGGCTCCTTATAACTTCAGATGTTGGCTCACAATCATCTAAATTTTTCTTCAGTATCAAAAGTAATCCAGGTGACTGTTGTCTCTACAGTAAGATCAGGAGCTGCTGGAAGCCAAAGCAGCAAGATGCAGATTTGCCAAAATGTAAACAAATAGGCTTTAGGCTAAAAACATGGAGGTGTAGATAGTTTTAAATCAATATTCAGACAGCGAGCCTGGCTCTGTCCACAGGTAACACAGCCCACATAATAACACCTGTAAAGCTCACTAATTAGCACGTTATGTCTCGTTTTATTAATCCCTACAAACACCAAAGAGTAAAAACAACAAATCGCTGTTTTACGGGGGGTTTGTGCAGGACTGTTTCTTTGTTGGGACCCAGCAACCAGTAGAGACTCCAGGTTACTGGTTCTGGATTTTGTTACCTTTGGACAGAGCCAGGCTAGCAGTTTCCTCCTGTTTCCAGTTTTTATGCTAAGCTAAGCTAACCAGCGGCGTGCTGCAGCTTGATATTTATCGTACAGACATGTGAGTGGTATCAGAACATCGGACTCTTGCTTTCTTACCAAAACTCGTCAGTCTGGAGGAAGAAAAGCAGATTTACGCACCATCTTGATGATAAAGTAAATAAGTTCCATTTTATTTTCTATATTCCTCTTAACAGAGACCTGTGCAACACTTTGTTTAGTGAGATAAAAACAGACATTGATTTTGTAAGTATAGATGATGCACAAAGACGGGCGAATTCACAAAAGGATTGCGCAGCTATTACAGTCGCTAAACCTTCACAAATAAGACAAAAGAAACGGTGTAATTCTCAAAGCACAAAGGGTAAAATGCACCCCAAACTACGCTGCCAAACAAACAGCGTCTCGGTGCTCTGGTGCTGTTTGCACATATTTAAATGAGGTAGAATTTGCAGGCATTTGGCGCAAAATTGCCCCCTTTCTATGCAAATGAATCTCATGGCAAAAAAAGTCCAATTCACCAACACCAGCACTAACAGCCACACGCAGTTAGCTAATAAAATGATTAGCGTCTTCAGATAGTTGGTGCTAACTGAAGTGCAGTTATAAGGGGGGTCACGCACAGACTTTCCAGGGATCATGGCAGCAGTGATTGTAGCAGGCGAAGGCATCGGCATGCCAGGCGAGCTCGAGAGCGGATATTTGGAAGGAGAATATCACTTTTTGATTGTCTGAAAATGTCAGTTTCCTCCTTCTCTCTGCCATCGTCCTGCCTGCTGTGTTCTTGGCACAAAGCCACCAGTTATAGCCGACTTTGCCACATGGAGAATTGCAATCAGACGCAAAACAAGGGCAGATTGCACGCAAAACTTTATGGGCGTGTTTTCGCTGTCATATCACAATATTTTTGTGGATGGGACCTTGAGACGGGGCAGACAGCAAGCGATTGCAAGTGATGCGCAATTCATGGTGCCATCAGCGGCCGCAATCCATTCTTTGTGAATTCACCCGTCAGTTGGCTGTTCACATATGAAACATTTCATTAGTTAGTTGGGGAAAGCCTTCATTGCTTCAGTTCATTTATGTCACATAAATGTGTTATTTGAAAGTATACAGAAGTACATAAGATGTTTTTTTTTTCCTTTTGGTTTTATAAAGATGCATGTTATATATATTCTTGATGAATATCTTGTAATCTCTCGTGATGCCTTTTAGAGCTGCTGTGGTGTCTCCGCACTGCACTTTCCAAAGACATCCTGTTAATCAATCAGTGGGCTGTAAATCACTCTTCAATTCGGAAACACAGAGAAGCTAAACAGACATTTATTTATATGTAAATGTTACAGATAATTACTTATGCCACTTCGCCACCGCGTCTGTCTGTTAGACTCTGCTGCGCTACGGTTGACTGGTCTATTTATCATAGTCAGCATATAGAGAGAAAGGAGGAAGACGGGCCCAGACTCTGACCGCGTCCACACACACACACACGCACACACAAGCTGTTTTCATTCAGAAAGTCAGCATGTCGAGCCCCCTCCTCGAGTACGAGGGCAGAGAGAAAACACGGGTGGTACGAATTCTTTAACGGTCTCCAGTCGCTGCATTTGGCCGACGCTCTTCTCCATCAAGGCATTCCAGGAGAGACAGATAATTTGTCTGTTTCCTCCTATTTGCATCCTGAACCGCCACACTGCTGCTCTGTGTGTGTGTGTGTGTGTGTGTGTGTGTGTGTGTAATAATATGAGTGTATGTTGGAGCACATGCTTAAGAGATAGAGAGTGTGAGTGTTAAATGTGCAGGAGAAAGTATGTGAGGGTATATTCACATATTTTGGGTTTGTGTGTGTGTGTGTGTGTGTGTGTGTGTGTGTGTGTAAGAGAGAGAGAGAGAGAGCAACAACAGGGTAATACAGTGCTCGCTCTGTCACCGCCAGACACATTAGTGGAGATGTTTCAGACTCTGCTATAAATCTGGGATTCCCATCTGTGTGGAGCAACGAGGTGGTGTGTGTGTGTGTGTGTGTGTGTGTGTGTGTGTGTGTGTGAATAAACAGCAACTTTGCGTGTGAGAAAGTGTTCAAATTTCCAAATATCCCTACATGTGTATGTTTTTTAAGTTTACGTACATGCTAAGATATGCTATATGTCTGTGTGTGTGTGTGTGTGTGTGTGTGTGTGTGTGTGTGTCATCATCTGGCTCTTGTGTGTCCATGCGTGTGGGAGAAAGGGCTATTTAAGCAGCATTACTCTGCTTGTGAGCTGCCAAGTACCTGTCGCCTCGACTTTGCCTTCCCTCTTTGTCTTCCTCAATGTGGCCAGCACCTGCAGAAACAGTGCAGACACACACTTACATACACACACACACATATGAATACACACACACACACACACACACACACACACGCCTACTGAAAGATGCACAAAGAAACATGCTCTCAAGTGTCGTCTACACCGGATACGATGCGCCCACATTTTGAGAGACTTTCATTTTACCCATCACACTGTCTAACAGTCTGCCTGGTGTCTTTTTACACTTAACGTCCTTTTTTCTGTCTTTATGTATTTATTTGCTCACATGCATTAATGTCACACTGTGTACTCAGACTGACAAAGGACCTGTGCATGTAGCTGATGCTCACAATAACATTAAATTAAAGGATGAAGCTGACATTATTCTATATTTTCATTATTGTTCTTCACTTTCTCTTATTTGTACTTCCCTACCTTGACTGTGGTACTTTAGCCCTAAACCCATTTATATCTACTGAAGACACAGGTAAATGTTTTTTTTAAAGGTTCAGTAATTCCCAAAACAGCTGCTCACTGTAGTTTTTAACAAACGTTACTGAAACAGAAGGAAACAAAGTGCATTTGTTGGGGACTATTTTAAGCGGCGGATGAATCCACATTTGGTGCTCTAGTGAGTATTTGGGGCAGCAGGACGGTGTAAATAAACTCCAGTGTGTGTGTTGATGGTGATGAAGGAACAACAGTGTGGCTCACTGATGTGTTTTTAATAGTTTTATTATACTTTACACAGCAGATACATTCACTGCTGGTTTGAGTATTTTTTTTTTTTTGTGATTTGTTGACAAGAAGAAAAATAGTGAATATCGCCACCCTACACTAAATTTGAGTTAGTAAATTACAATTACAGTCACTATCTATTGATCCTGGTCCAGTTTTATAATGTTCATTCCAACAGAAGTTATTTTCCTTTTTCTGTAGAACATCTTCTGTCCTCTAGACGCCCAAAAAATCTCATTCCTATCCCGTTCTGTCACTCTCCATTGCCTCACTATGCTAATGTTAAAGCCAGCAGTTCAAACAGCTCTGAACCACCGACCGTCTGTTCGTCAGTGAAGGAGGTCACAGTCACTGCTTTCAGTTTCTGCAGGTGAGTAACATGCTTCAGGCGTGCATGTAAAATGCAAGCAGTTACTGGGCGTTATAGACATTAAAATTATGGTTCTATGAATTCTGGGTGACCGTCAGATGTAATATCTAGGTGTTAAAACATCTCAAAACAGCTGAAAGGTGTTGGTTTAGACATGGGGAGAGATAGAGGAACACTGGAGCAACGATCTGCAACAGTGGACCCAGACCGGCTGACATACGTTGACCGATTCAGATCGACCACCAATGAGGGTTCACTGCATCCGTCTGAATCTGGTCTTAGCCAGTCTCTCCTAACATGCCTCTAAGAAACCTTGAAATCTTGGTTGAAAGGACAAATGTTACTGTCCAGAACAGTAGCAGGCACCTTTTTAGCTTTGAACATGGACAGAAATAAATCCAGAAACATGTTTCAGCTTTTCAAAAAGACCTGCAGGATTCAATCCACAGAGTTACAAACGCACTTTGGAACAGAGGCTAGCTTGGAAAGAGAGCAGGACTTCAGCTCATGTCTTCATATGGCATCAGATACTGCATATATATACGTATATACAGTATATACTGTATATACATATTTATATAAAGTAAAAGAAGAAAGAGTAAAATACGTTTTTCCAAGTAGCGGTACAGTGGTAAGCTTTAATCTTCTAAATGTGGGATCATTTATTTTAATGACAGCCAGCATTAAGACAACATACACAGTGTACTTTATACACTGATTGATTGATTTTATTTATGGATTACCAGACACAGGAAAGAAAAACAAATCCAAAAGATAACAAACACTTATTTCCAACATGGTCCCAAGATGTTAGAAGACCAAGAAAACACAAAGAAACACAAAAAGACATTCAACATGAAAACTAAACAGCACAATCCTGAAATCCAAAAGCACATCACCACAATTTAAGAAGTAGAAAATAACTCCCACATCTTTATCTGTTTGTTTATGTGTAGTTTGTTAAACTTCAGGATGCTCGTGTTTGTCTTCTTCTGTCAAATATCCCATGAATGCAGAGCTGTACAGCCGCCAGCTTGGACACCCTCGCTGCTGGACCTTCTCAGCAGCACGACGCACAATTAGATACACAAACACAGACTCTACGCACCCACACAGAGCCAGCTTTGGACACATCTGAACGCCTCTCTCCCACTCTTAGCCTCTTCTTAAACACCGTTAGTCCAACATTGAACCATGTGGAGCTGGCACGCTACAATAAACGCAATAAAACCACATAAACGGCAAAATAAATATCGCCACAGGGTGGCCTGCAAATATTATGAGAAACTGGTTTTCACTGACAACAGGAGGAGAGGGAAGGTGTGTGTGTGTGTGTGTGTTACATGTATACTCACATCAATGTGTTACTTTAAGTGTGTGTATATAAGTATTTATATGTTTTTTATAAAGGTAATTCAGTGTGTTTTTTTGTATTTTTGTTTTTGTGCTTCTCTACCTGTTTATATGCATCTGCAGTATATAGCTGAGTGTGTTTATGTTTGTCTACCTGTGTGTGTGTGTGTGTATTTGAAGTTCTTATTTTACATTCATAATTGATCTATAGTGCTTATTTTCAAATGAAAATATCATCACTGTTTGATATTACATAACAACAAACACTACTAAATGCTGTACTTGAGCTAAATGCTAACATCAGTTTGCTAACATGCTCACAGTGACAATGCTGACATGTTGATGTTTAGCTGTATGATGTTTTCTATGTTCAACATCTAAATTTTGTGTGTTAGCATGCTAACATTAGCTAGTTAGCAGTAAACACAGAGTGCAGCTGAGGCTGATGGGAATGTCATTAGTTCTGCAGGTATTTGGTCATAAACCTGATGATGGCGCTAGATGAAAAGTCAGAGGATCACCAAAGTTATTACAGTTCATCCTGAGGGGAACATGAATATCTGCACCAAATTTCATGACAATCAATCCAAAAGCTGCTGGGATATTTGACTAAAAACCACAGTATCAACCTGCTGGTGGTGTTGGTCTAAAGTCAGGAGATCATCAAAGTCATTAGGAGTCATCCTCTGGGAATCACGAATATCTATACAAAAATGTTGTGCTGTTTTGAGATATTTCACAGGATCAGTGAAAACTTTGACATGGTGGTGGTAGAGCAAAAGTCAGAGGACCACCATTCAAATTTATCCTCTGATTATCTTGAATATCTGCAGCTAATTTCAGAGCAAACCATCAACCAGTTGTTGAGCTATTTCACTCTGGACCACAAAAGTCAACCTCATGGTGGTGTTAAAGGAAAGGTCACCCAAGTCAGTAGGACTCATCCTCAGGGGACCATGAGTGTCTGTGCAGAATTTCATGACAATCCATCCAAAGGTTTTTGAGATATTTCTGTCTGATACTTCATCCGTCCAGCCACCCCTAGAGCCATGCCGCTAGCGTGGCTAAAAATCTGGGGCTGTATTCACAAAGTATTCTGTTTTTTATGTCCGAACCTGACCCAAGTCCGATAGAGTAGGAACCGAGCCCGACCCGAGTTTGATGTCCTCCATCCTTAGCTAGGCTACATAAATATTTACCGCCTGTGTGTTGCGTTCGTGTGTTGTCACGTAAACAACAAAACCCCAGCACTGAACAGGAAGGAACAGGACACTTCTAAATTGGTCCAAATTAGAGGTTGGATACCCTACCCGAACCCAACGTATCCACCCTCTAATTAGCATATTTTTTTATCAATTTTCTCATCTGACTCTCAGCAAGAGTAAATGTGGAACTATTCCTTTAAATAGATGAGCATGTTGACAGAAAAAGGTGACACGCAGTAAAAGGTTTCGAGCTCAGACGACTGACGTACACGACACGCACCATAACCTGCTGAGTCAGCGGGAGACTCCTAATCATGGTCTTATTTAAAGGTGGATCATCACACCTATAATTTTCACTTCTACTGTGTATTCACGCCTTTTCCAGCCATCTGGAGTGTGGGCCGCGGCGTCACAGTCCTGCGCGTTACCACAGTTTATTTCAGACCTTTTCCTTGTTTAAGCAGGGCACTGAAGTGTGCAGACAGATCAAAAGGCCGTGTCCAATATCCCGAGCTTTCTATATACAGGTTAGGATCAGACTGCTGTCCTGCGTGCACACACACATGCACACATAACTGTATAACTGCAGACAGCGCAAACAGTCTTTGATTATAGTTATTCCCTAATCTCAAAAACTGACACTAACCTAACTGTAATAAAATCCAAAGACAAATGCAAAATAGCCTTCTGAAGACGTGAGGACATCTTCGTATTTTTATCCCAAATCTCTGACTTTTTTCTGAGGTTTGTTATATATTATACAGCAGGTGATGTAACGCTGTCAGATTTTATAACAGAGCATGTTCACCTACTTAAAGATCCTGAGTGTGAGGATTTTCTTAACAACTAAACTCGATCAGTGATTTTCTAAAAGGAGTAGATGTAATTTTAAGAAATTTCAATAATGTCATTTTTGTGTGAAAAATCACATCAGACACAAGCAGACTAGTTTTATGTCTTAAAACATGTCTGAGGGGGATCTTTAAATTCATATAACTCTTAAGTCAGACAAGTCCACCAACCTAAACGACAGAATAGGTTGTTTGTCGTATGTTGTGAAACGGTTGCGGTTTAGGAAAAGATCATGGTTTGTGTTAAAATAGCTACATTAGTTGCCGGGAGACTTCCCATGATGCACTGAGCTCCTCTCTCCTCCTCTTCCTCTCCATCTGTACGCCCTCATATCCCATCAATGCTTGTTACTAATTCAACTTCTTCCCGTAGTTGTGTGCTTTCTCTCCCCTTTCTCTCTCCTTCTGTTGCTTTCTGCAGGTGTTTCTGCCTCCGGAGCTGTGGAGTCTGGATCTATGGTTGTGGTCACCTGCTGCCCCCGTGTTCCTCCTCTGCACCCGCTGCTGCAGTTGCTGCTATTATTATTAGTATTGCTGCTATAATGTTGCTCTTAGTGTTGTTTCTGTTGGTGTTAACATCCATACCATTACCACAACCATTGCGTTACATCTCTGTGTGAAACTGTGTTGTGCTGCTGTATGTTCTCTTTCCTCCTGCTCTCTCTCTCCTGCTCCCCCCCTCCCCCTTCAACCCAACCGGTCGAGGCAGATGACCGCCCACCTAGAGCCTGGTTCTGGTTCTGGTTCTGCTCGAGGTTTCTACCTGTTAAAGGGAGTTTTTCCTTGCCACTGTCTCCTAGTGCTGCTCATGGTGGGAACTGTTGGGTCTCTGTAAATATAAAGAGTCGGTCTAGACCTGCTCTGTATGAAAAAGTGCCCTGAGATAACTTTGTTATGATATGGCGCTATATAAATAAAACTGAAATTGAATTGAATTAGTTACGACTTCTAAGATAATTATTCTACTCTGAAATCTATTTAAATTGTACCATTATTTTCATTTGCCATATGTTTCTATTTATTGTATCTTACCTATTTAACCAATGTTTAGACTGATGGAATATGTCTTGAGACCATTTAGTAGTTTTTTAGGTTAAAGTTAAGTTAGAGTTAAAGTCAAATTAATAAAAATATATTTTAAATACTTTCTGCTTAGTGTCTGGGCCCCTATTCTCAAGCTGCAGATAGCTTATCAGGGTGTCCCATTTCACATATCCTTATTATGTCTTACAGGATTGTACGTGTATTTTAACTGTTTTGTGAATAAACTGAAGACTGAAGACTAAGTGAACTAAGTAAGTTAAAATAAGTCAATGTTGACTTTTGGTTTCACACAAGACACAAACAGCGGCCTCCAGGGTGAAAGTCCTGTGTTGTTTCTTTGCTGCTCTTTACTGGTCGCTGCCTAACAATAATCATAAATATGTGTCGTAAGAAGCTGCTTGTACAGACGACCTATACGGCCTACGCTTGTATTTTTGGGGAGGACAGTCTCTTTTTTGCCTGCAATGGAGAAAGAATATTTGTAAGCATGCGACTTGGATGACACGTTCACTTGAATTTCATTTGTACCTACAAGAACATTTGATTTAATGCCACAAGTTCTCTTAAGAAGATCAAGTTCTCTCGTACATGACACTTAAGAGTGAATCTGTTCGTATGATTTGGTTCTCGCATGAGGCCCATTTTGTCCTCATAAGAAGAGAAATTTGATTCGACACAAACACTCCAACACACATTCAGAGACATACAAAGAAGCCTGTGGATGGCACTTTTTATTTCCAGACCTCTATTTTCTCTCCTCGTTGCGTAACATAAAACGCTGATTAAGAAATGAAACACAGTGTTCTGGTTACGTCTACCCACATGCACTCTTCGTTAGCTGACCTTTGACCTCATTAAAGGGTTCCATCTCTGGTTTGTGTAACTGAACCACAGCTCTTTTGTCTCCTTCAGCTGAAATGTGACCATTTCCTGATATTACAATTCCATAATAATGTTTTCCAGCTTTTTATTTTCAACCATATTGTATGCATCTTCTTTACTCATTGCTCCATTTTGAATAACCCTTAAGCTCCCCAAAACCACCCAACAAAAAGCTGAATAACACCAAAAGCCCCTTGGGTGTCAACATGAAAAGATTCATCTAAGCTTCTGGAAAGTTGACTGAAGCTACGAACTCACAACAGAGAACATGTAAAGTCATTTAAATGCATCACGTGGAGTCTCAGAATGTTATTGATGAACTACTGTGTGCTGGATGACGGCAGCATCACTGTGAGAGGCGTGAATTAAAGAAGAAGAAGGGAAATCCATGCAAGCACTCCTAAAAACCTTCCTCTTCAACAAGACCTATGGACCTAAGTAACTCCGTCATCCTTGGCAGTCATTGCTACCATCATTTTATGTTCTCGTCTTATTTATTTTGTCTGCCTCCTCATGTGTAAAGCGTCCTTGGGTCCCCTGAAAGGCGCTATATAAATGCAAGTTATTATTATTATGCAGAGAAAAACAGGAAACTCAAAAGTAGATTTACTGCAATAAATAAATAAGAGACAGAGGCTTAGTTGCTGTTTTAAGGAGCAGGTAGATCTGTCAGGAAACAACTTATCAATACCAGGTGTGTCAGTAGACTCCTGAGTTGCATCAGTGAGGCTGAAGATGTCACAACCACAATATCAATAAATACAGTACAAACATGCAATACTGTCAACAACTCCAGTTCCTTAGAAGCTTTTAGACCACCTTTCTTTAAAGGTTTGAATCTGCTAACGGTAATGTCCATGATCCTTCATGTGGAGTGGTGTTTGTGTTTGTCCATCTGGCTCTTTAGCTGCTAAATGCTCCACTATGTTCACCAGCTCGTCTCTAACTGTGTCTGTCTGCTGTCTGCTGCTGTGCAGGTAGTGGTCAGTTGGCTTTTTACAGCTCTGAGAGGCTGAGAGGGAACCAGAACAGATAAACAAGGATAAACAAGGAGCTGAAACTCACTGTAAAGCTCCGTAAAGCCGAGCAGAGCTGCAGCTCAGCTGATAATTCACTACCAGAGACAACTTTCACAGGCATTTGATACATCGTTAATATAAGAATATCGATTATAGACACTTTAAAGAGGCATTTGTCTCATATATGAGGGAAGTCGTATGCTGTACAGATTGTAAAGTGACTTGAGGCAAATTTGTTCCTCATAATGTTATAAACCTTTTTGCAGTGTTCTGCCATCTGATAAACCTTCAAACTCATTGATCTGTTACCCAAACTGGACTTCCTGGATCGTTTTTTAATTGTATCACCTGTACCTGAAGCAGCCCCTTACATTTCTGTTTAACACAGGGTTGTTTTCGGTCCACTAAACTGCTCTAGAGCGCTCAAAGTCTCATGTTTGGAGTCCATGATGGCCTTTTCTCCCCCAGTTGTTTTTTTCTATAGACTTAAGGAAACATCCCTGGACAGAGCCGACCCTCCTGCTGTTTGTCCAGTCTCTTCTTGTCTGAAGCTGAGATACAACGGCCTCAGCAGACCACTGCACAGAGGACGTCTGATGAGGTGAAGCCTTCCTCTTCTTACCAATGATGGCTGAAGTTTTAAGACTCATACGTAAAGTAAGATATCTGCAGCACACAATATATACTGTTCTCTCCAGTTCATAGAACATCATAGACATTACGTTTTAAAATGGATTGGCAGCAGATATTTCATTCATATAATTTGAATGGTGCTAAATTCTCTTTTCACCTCTGTAATATGTCACTGGGGATCACTGTTAGTGCCTGCACAGGGAACTGTATTAAACATGAGACCGCTGTGGCACCAACACGATAACTTCCTGCATTTCAGCGAGGACAAGAAAGCAACAAAAAAGAAACAAAATCACTTCCTCTGGGAGCGTTTGCAGCAGTATCAGCTGTCAAATGAACTCCAGTGCCGTTCATATTGGGACTTAAACAGAATACAGGTATGTTTTGTTAAATTGTATTGCATGTGGCCCTTGCGTGAAACCTAAGCCCAGTGGGTAAATACAGAGTTGTGCCATTTTCAACAATGCCCTCCCGTTACCGGCTGAATAACTGCCCAAAGTCCATGTACACAATTATGTCACTTCCTGCATAAAATGTGACTGCCTGCCCCCGAGCCTCACAGTTCAACTCAGTCAACGAAATATTGATGAACGTGCTCGACTTCGCCGTTTCATACTGTGGTAGCAGATCTTTTTCTGGTGCTACGATGGCTTTAAAAAAACCCCCAGAATGTCAGGAAGGAGCTAAAGGCTAAAAGTTCAACACAAGCCGGCTGTAAAGGAAACAACTGAAGGTCTGCAGCGGCTACATCAACGTCCAAACAGACTCCATCTGTAACCGGGACTGTATATACCGCATGCATTTATGTGTAAAGCAGAACCAATCGAGCTACAATAACTCAGATTTGAGTGAATGATGGTTAAACTGAATGAACTCTGGCTTAAGGAAACACCAGGAAAGATGGTGGATTGTGGGAAAAGCTTTTAAAAACCCAAGAAGAAGAAAAAAACCTTTTCCTGATAGTTATGAATGACTTTGTGTGAGTATAAATCCACCGACTTGTCTCAAGTGAACCAAGACAAACTTGTGTTATTTACAGCGAGATTATGTGATTTATGGCCTCAAACGTTTTGAAAAACACGGAGAGGAAAGGGGGAGAAATGACATGAGTAAACACATCCAACTGCACAGACACACAGGCACAGGTATAATGAAGAGCTAGCTAGCACACACACACACACACACACACACACACACACACACACACACACGGCTGCTGTAATGATTTTTAGCAAAGAAACCGAGTCACTCCCAAGGCTGCATTTCCATTTTCTAACAGCTTTCACTGCTCTGCTTGTTATAGTTGGCCTTCACACACTGGTGCACACACACACACACACACACACACACACACACACACAATGAAAAATAATAGGAATGTGTGTAGATA
This sequence comes from Macquaria ambigua, assembly GCA_008360985.2. Classification (NCBI taxonomy): domain Eukaryota; kingdom Metazoa; phylum Chordata; class Actinopteri; order Centrarchiformes; family Percichthyidae; genus Macquaria; species Macquaria ambigua. Next base: position 61,346 of record VMKM01002613.1, read on the forward strand.
TACATTCAAACAAACTCATACACACTTTTGAAATCAGTCACAGCTTTGCCCAAACGATCCCTTGCAGATGTAAAAGTGTGTGTTTGGACATGTATTAGTCACGCTGTGGGGACACAAATCTGTTTACACACTCACATTGTGGGGACTCGCAAGTCCCCATAACGTAAATCATTAAGGTTAGGGTTAGGGTAAGTCTCTCGGAAATGAATGTAAGTCAATGTAATGTCCTCTGAAGTGATGGAAACAAGACTAAGTCAGTGTGTGTGTGTGTGTGTGTGTGTGTGTGATACTGATTATCATTAAATGTTTTTAAATTTACCAGGAACAGCAGTTGTTTCACTTATTTTCCACCAGGCCCTTTCCCTTTTATACTGGAGCTCATAAAGACTCACATTGTTTGCTAAATCTGATAATAAATTTGGATTCATCTTCGCTTTCTAAAACGAATGTTCACATCTTTCCATCAACTTTGTGGCATCAAACTTGTGCTGCCTTTAAATGTGTTCTCTCTCTTTTTATGTTCCTCTTACTTTCCTGTTTTATTGTAATGCTGCATTCTTCTTCTTCTTATTATTATTATTATTATTATTATTATTCTGCCATTATTCACTACAAAATGTGAACACCTTTCTCATCTAATATCTCAAAAACTATAAATGCTAAAGACATAAAACTTGGTTTACTGGATCCCTATAATGTTGCCCCCAGTTTAATTGAAAAATGGGACCAATAGCGCCACCATGTGGCAAGTTAGGAAGCATTTCTTTTATAACTCATGAACCGTAAGGTGTAGAAGAAAACTGTCATCCAGTCTTCATCAAACTTGGTACATACCGTATTCTGATGATCCCAAATTAAACTCATTGCCTTGTGTTCCTTAAATAATTCTTGGAGGCCTATTGACACTAACTGCCTAAAAATGGTGCAATGCAACATCCAGCTGCAACCAAATTTGGGTGACGCGCAGATCAGGACCCCAAACAGGTGGTGAAAACAAAACAAAAATTAAATTATTATAATTTTATGGTCTGTAAAGGCTTCATACTTGGTAGAGAGGTGCACTCTGGGCGTCTGTTCGAAATATTCACACAAGTTAACAACAGCACCACCATGTGGCCAGTTATAAAGCACAGTAAAGACGAAGCAGCTAGCTGCCGCTTCGCGAGCAGAAGCAACGCATGTTGATTCAGCAGCAGCGAATGAACGAGGCAGCGACGGCTCGTCCTGCAGATGCACGAAGACCTGCGGGGGTGTCGGGGTGCAAGCTCACCTAAAATTGTGCTTGCACCCCAACACCCGCACCCTAAAATGTCTAGGTATTTTAGTTCTTCCTCTTTATTAATAATCTCTTATATCTCATTGAGGCGTCCGTAGAATCTCTTTCTCTCTCTCGGACACACATGCAGGTTCACTCCACACACACAGAGTCGCTGTAAGTTTCCTGGCGAGAAGCCTTCAGCCATTTACTGGCTCCATTTGGACCTCTGGAGAACCTGTGATGAACCTGCACCTCAAACAGTAAAGTGAAATGGAGGTTATTATGAAGGGGAGACCTCGGCACAGTGGCCCTCAGCCCACCCATCGGAGGGTAACTGTTAAAGTGCAGGTTAAGTGTGTTTTTATCTGTTCATCTGAACCTTGGCTGCTGGTCCTCAGAGCTCTGCCTCAACAAAGCCTGCTTTATCCCTTCCTGTCAACAATGTTACCCCCACTTCTGTAACAGTGTTGTATTGTTGAATTCAGACCTCCAACATCATTAAAGGAAAGTAATGAGTTCAATTTGAAAATGAAATATGTGGGGTGAATACAGTGTTGCACCTGCTCTCACTCTCTGCTTTTAAACCTGGATTTTTTATTATTTAGAGATACTGAACTGATTATAACATTTTGATTTTTTCCAAAAGTTGTTCCATGTTAGTCCCGAGTGTTTTCCAGTGCTCAGAGCCCAACAAAGCCCACTTTGTCCTTCACCATCAACAACCTCTTTTCTCTGTGCTGCTATATAACATTGTATTGTCGTCAGACTGTTATGCCACAATTGAAATACACTGCAGTTGCCAGCAGGAATAACACACAGGCCTGCAAATTCAAGTAGGATGAAAAAGGGGACAGTTTTCCAAACCCTGTGTGTGTGACTCGAACTTCACTCTGCTGTTGCTGGGCCAGACAAAGCTAAAGTTAGCTCAGTTTGGATAAGCTAACGGTACTGGAGCTCAGCAACATTTCAAGTAACAGCAACCGAAAACACGAGGTCAAGCAGGATCCTGCATCAAGCTGACCAGTCACAGTTTGCACTGTCTTGCTGATATGGTGGGACCACCGCATCTACTGCAGGTATCAGAACAAAAGTGCCAAAAGAGTCAAATCCAACAAGCAACAGAGAACCCAGCATCACAGGAGGCATGAAAACGAGGTGAATGGGCCAGGAGGCGGTATTAAGATGTAGCTGAAGATGGGAGACTTTGGTGGTTTTGGTTTTTTCGTTTGTTTGAGAGACGGCTCTAATTACTACAATACGCAATTTCTATGGAGGTCAGGTGTTTTCATTTTAAACTGTTACATCTTTAATGTT
>VMKM01002614.1:0-63897 GCA_008360985.2 Macquaria ambigua
ACACACACACACACACACACACAGACACACACACAATCTCCATCATTATATCCTGCACACAAACACTTTCTCTCTCACCTTCCATTTTACACCAGTTCAGATAGAATAAGCTGTCATCTGCTGTTTTTTTTTCTTCTAAATGCAGCAGTGTAGGACACACACACACACACACACACACACACACTGTGATTGAGACACACACACACACACACACACACACACAGCCTGCTTATTAAAGCTCTAACAGTTCTACATAAATCGCCATTTAGTCGCATATATCGAACAGATTTCCAGGAGCTGATCTGATGTAATTCCTCCATGATTCCTCTTTCTTTTGTAGAGACCATCAGCATCAGACACATGAGCTCACAGCACGCACACACACACACACACACAAACACAATTACACTGTAAATGCATGTAAACCATGAAAGGCAGCGCCATGAAGAACAGCATTGAGCATGATTTTTTAAGCTGCATTGTAACGATCCCGTTTGATTCCCATCTGGCAGTGCGCGTGTGACAGCACGGAGCAGATTTCTGGTGAGATTTCTGCACATTTCTGCTGATGTTCACTTGGTTTCATGTGCTGTTCACACGGATCTCGGTGACAATCCGCCACAGTTATGATGCTTTTTTTTCTGTGGCAGATCTGGCTGATTTGCAGCCCGGTCTGAATCCTACCTGTTTTGTAGAAGGCATCAGTGTCGGGGTCGCTGGGCGCCTCCTCGGCCGCTTCTGCAGGGTTCATACCGGAATCCGGTTCAATACAATCCACCGACAAAGAAAGACAGAAATAAAGCCCTCCGGTCCGGAAAATCCTCCGCGTCTTTATTCCTCACATGTTCTCCGTTTGCCTCTCTCTCCCTCCGGCCCCCTCGCTGGGTTTCTTTCTTTCTGTCGCCCTCTCGGTTTGTTTGGTGTTTCGGGGCTGGCTTCGTTTCTCTCTATTGTTCCCGGTCCAACCTCCCTCTCTGCTGCTGTCCGCCAGGGTCTCTCTACCTCCCTCCCTCTCTCTCCCCCCGTACCTCCCCTCCCTCTGTCTCTCTCTCTCTCTCTCTCTCTCTCTGTCTCGCTCTCTCTCCCAATTCAATTCATTGACCTTTATTACAGTTAGTCATAATGTGTGCGTTGTTAAACCATTTATAGATTGCCAAACATAAACAGCAACATTTTTATTATTATTATTAATATTATTATTATTATTATTAATAATAATATTATTATTTAGTCCTGACATGAGTTATTCTCTTATATTTTCTGTGTTTCATCTTGTGCAAACTTGACATTTTGTCCTCATGGTGGCGCTATAAGAAATCAATTTGACTTTCCAAATGATGAAGAGTTCATCCTCAGGGGAGCATGAACGTGCTGCTCAGTACAAATTAAAATGCTGTCTTTGTCCATACGTGTTTGTGCATTGTGTGTGTTGTCTGCAACTGACAGCTTCATCCTCTCTTACCATCTCTTCTACCTCTGTGTAAATAGTAGTCTTAAATGTACAGTCTCTCACATGTAGGCCTGTGGACAACACTGCCATGCCTGCATTGGTTTCCCCCAGGTGTTCCGGTTTCCTGCAGGTTTAGTGAACTGGAGACAGTAAAATACCTGTAGGTGTGAATGGTTGTCTGTCTATACGTGTCTGCCCTGTGATAGGCTGGCGACCTGTCACCTGTTACCCTCATTAAAAGATTTGTGGTGGAGTTTTTCCTGATCTGAATCGAGGGTCTGTGGATAGAGGGTGTCATATGTTGCACTCTGAAACTGTTTTGTCATTTTGGGCTATATAAGTAAAAGTGACTTAACTTTGTAGTGCTTGAGGAAGCATCACCAAAAAACATAATCAATCATCCTCTGGGGACCATGAACAGCCAATAAACAGTATTCCTCTGCTGATTGTGGCTGCTGTTCTGTGGAGTAAACTGCAGAAATGTGGATTTCAAGATTAGTCCATTTATTCACTGCATAAATCAAATTCAAAAACAACAAATGTTGCCCACATTCCCTTTACAGAGAAATGTAGAATATATCTAAATAATTCAATTGAAAATAAATTGGTAAATTAGTTAAATAAAAGCAATCATGCCATGACATGTGGAGTCTTAAATGCAGTTGTATAAATATGGGTGGCAATAGATGGGGGTGACCTGGCAATAAAGGGTGAACTATAATTTTTCAGTTCAAGAGGCAAATCTGAAAATGTTGCGCCAGCGTCTTGGTATCTGTTTTAAGAAAAACGTTAGAGTTACTCACGTCATTTTCCAATGATTCTGTTGTCCTGGAGTTGATATTTCACCAAGAGGCTTTGGAAGCGATTCATCCACTTGCATCACAAAAGTAGAACCGAAAGTTCCTACTAAACTGCTTTGCTTTGCTTTGTAATCATACAGAGATGTGGACGATGTTTGGCTGGTGGTAATACAGCTGAGACGTACTCCATTAAGGTCCAGTGTTTGAAAGTAGAGTGGAAGCGTTTCCTGCCCATTAATTAAAAGCAAAACCCTTGTGGTTGGAAGTAAGGTGCACAGACCTAAGATGAACCTCTGATAAGAACAACACTGGACCATGATGAAGAGTAGTATTACAATACCCCTGTACTCTACACTTTTAATAGTCCTTAAACCCTACATGTGAAAAGGGGTTTCTTACAGAGACAAAGCAGTAGAGAATGATCACCAAAGTCTACAGATCTATTGAGCTCGTTAGCATCTTTTCGCAAATTGTTTTGGTTTTACGGCACATTTTCTCTTTGGTTCAACCTCACCACTCTCGTTAAGCCTGTTTTCAGCAGTAGCAGGCTCAATAATTGGACTTTAAATACTTCCTACCCGGCACCGAACGGCAGACAAACAAAGGACTTAGCAAGGACCAAACCAGAGATAAAAGGAGAACGAATATCGGTGTTCATTCGTGAGGTGGCTACAAACAAAACTCCCGCTCAAAAAAACGAGGAATAGCCACAAATGGAGAATGTGGCGGTAACAAAGCAATATGTAATCTTTTGGTACAACATGAATACATTTTGTTAATCCAGGGGAGTTTTACATCACAACTAATGAGCAAACTATTCTGCTCTTTTCACCTACCTGTTTATTATTTCATTTTAAGTAAATTATTGTATGAGGTATGGTGAGTGAAGTTTTGGACATGAAGCCATTTGCGTTCCTCTCCTCCTATTCCAGCTTCACTCTTTAGTAGCAGAAGAAGAAGAGGCTGCCCGTATGGTGGCCTTCGTCCAGAGGTGTTTAACACGTCTCTTTCACTCCCTTTGACCCTCCTCTTCTGGTTCTCCTGCCAGCGTGAGCCTCTCCTCCTCTCACTGAACACATCACCTTATCAGCATGGAGGCCATGTGTAAGCTGCTCCCCTGTCTGTGTCCTCTCACTGTGTGCTACTGCCACCTAGTGGACAATACTGCACATAACAGCTAAGTCATTGTATAACGTTTTTGTCATATGATTTGTGTTACACTTGACAGTCCCAGAGGGCCCCATTAAAGCCCTGCTCAAGTCAGATTTAATGGATGATTTCTGCTTTTTCCAAATAATAGACTTCTTAGATGCTTACTGACTTGTTCAATGACACTGAGGACGGGCTCCTTTTCTTTTTGGTCCTGAGTCATTGCCCTCTTGTTATGAGTTTCTAACCCCTATATTAGAATATTAGATTCTTTTTTTTTTTTTTTTGACATAATCCTTTTTCATTGACTCCAAAATGGGTTTTACAGACATGAATTCAGAGGGAGGACCCAAGATGTGTCACAAAATGTGAGGAGGTAACACACTCTGGAAGAAGGTCATGATCCTTAATGTGGGATTTTAAGCCCACTCTCTTGACTGTCTCTTATTGCTGCTGCCCTGTGGTCCCTCTTGCCTCCAGTCCTTGGGGGTCCATGTGTGTAAGCCAAAAGAAAACACAACACAAACTCTCCTAAAGCCTTTACTGAATGGCTGCTACAAATGTAGAAAGTGTGCTGTAACATACTTTATTCAGACATCCTCGCACTAGAAAACATTACCTTGTCAGTGATATCAGTTCATGTACCTCATTCAGATTAAGGAAACTGCTATGATAAAATGCCTGTGTGACTTCCTGTGCATTGGATAAAACATCAAGACGAGAAGTATTCAGATCCTTTACTTGAGTAAAAGTACTAATACCACACTGTGAAATCACTACACTACAAGTAAAAGTCCTACATTCAAAAACTTACAACGTAAAAGTATGTAAGTATTATCAGCTAAATGCACTTAAAGTTTCAAAGTGCAGAGAAATGGTCCCTGTCAGTTTTTTTATTATATCTGATGTTTCTGGATTCATATTTCTGCTGCTTTAATGTGTGTGTTGCATTTTACTGCTGCAGATGTTTAAGGTTGAGCTCATTTTAACTCCTTCATATACTGTTGGATCGTTTACTCCACAGCTGTCCTGTGAGAACCACGTATCTCTAAAAAGTTTTTCATGAGCTCAGAAAAACAGCCCTGTTTTCAGCTCTGTGACGATACATTTTCCAGCTAATCCAAGGTTTTTTAAATAGTTTATTTAGCTTAAGAAGGAGGAGAATTGTCTCCACCCATAAAGGAACACTTCATCCTTTAGTTTATCAGAAACATTCAAATTCAAAATCACTGAATTTGGAGATACATGCTTTTCACTGGACAGGAAGGGTATGAAAAATTGTAATCTGAAAAATAACTGAAGCTGTCAGACAAATGTAATGGAGTTTAAAGTATAAAGTTGCACAAAATGGAAATACTCAAGTAAAGTACAAGTACCTCAAATTTGTACTTAAGTACAGTACTTGAGTAAATTCCACCACTGCAGTCCACTTTCTATTTTAAGCTTTATATCTCTGTATTCAGGTTTTGAGGGATTGAAAATGTAAGAACTTGAACACAGTGGTGATGTACAGTACAACAGAACAGAAGGGAGGCGAACTGGATTTCTGCTTTACAAACCATCTCTCTGGATGGATTGAATATAAGGAGGCAAAACTTTTATATAATTCTATTATGGGTGAAAGCTGTTTCTTCACTGGATGCACAGGTTTCTAATCCCATCCCAGTGATTTAAACCAGCTGCAACATTAAAATGATACAAATATGAGTCTCCTAAATCACACAGAGCTGAGTGTCAGACAGCCTTTTTTGCTGGTGGACTACGGATGCCCCACCAGGTGTGTCACTGGTGTCAGCAGATTGGCCCCTGGTTCCCCCTCACAGGAGGGGGACTGTGTGGGCGTGTGCAGATGTTGCTTGATTGACATCTCCCTCACTCTCCTGTTAGTCTTCTTTCACCTGTTAGGACAGGGACAACTCAAACGTTTACCCTTTTTTATTTTAGTGCACGGACCATGATGACCTCATGTAGTACCTGTGTGGGTGTACAGGACCTTTAAAAATACCGGCACGCATGGGAAAGAGGAGGCTAGCATGCATAAAACCTCCACTACAAGGTGATGCAGATGGGGGTATTCAGTGTTCTCTGCTGCCCAGAATGCAGATTTCTGACCTATATTTGACCTTTGACCTGTCTAGTTTCCACCACATGGCTGTTAAGCTGATCCTACAGACCCTCCCTTCCAAAAGGACAAAAAAAAACATTTTGAAAACCAGTGAAGTACCCAAAGTGAACAACAGAGGGAGACTCAGAACACTGATTCAATCAATCAATTTGCTTTATATTGAAATGAGTTTCCAGTACAATTATTTAAGTAGCATTAATTATAGTATTCATATAATTATAATAAAGTATAATTATTACAAACAAGCTATTCAGATATATCAGATAGAAATTCTGTTAATAGACTTTGTGTCATGTGTAGATCCCAGAGGAAATAAAAAGCCCACATAGGCTAGGATCATTCATGTCAGAGGCAAAAAACAATGTGTATTAACTTGGTAGTTTTTGTGCCTATCACCAAATATTTTAAAGCCCGCCCTGTACCAAACCATGGTGCACCCACACAGGTGTTTTCACTCAATTATTTGACTAAACCGCTCTGCATGACTGTGTGGGAGTACAGACCTGAGATCAGATGACATCTCCAGTCCTCACTCTCCTGTTGGTTTTGTTGCACCTGTTTCATGAGCTCATGTAATTCCCAGCAGGACTCCACCCAACTTCAACCGCAGCAGAGGTCTGATCGGCCGGACTGAGTGAAAACACCTGTGAGGGTGTGCAGGGTTTTCAATGCACTGACAGGCCAGAATGATCACAAAACATCTACAATAAATGACTAAAACATGACTGGAATCACTATTTCCTATTAATAGGCCTTTTTCATTTTTTGATATGTCACAGTATGAAAAGCACAGCTGTTGATAATAAAATGAATGTTGGCTGAATTCTGTTTAGCTGCTTTGGTTGTCATGACTAACTGGGAGAACTTGAACAGAACAAAAAGCCATCGTTAATGTTATTAGTGGTGGAAGAAGTTAAAGTACCACTACCGCAATGTAAAAATACTCCATTACAAGTAAAATCCCACTTAAGTAAAAGTACAGACATATTAGCAACAAAATGAACTTAAAGTGGAGTAAAAGTACTCATTCTGCAGAAAAATTGGCCCCTGTGAGTGGTAGCTATATGTATGCATGATATTATAGGATTGTCAATACAGATGTTCAGTGCGTGAATAGCATTTGATTTCCACCACTAGTAACACCTGTGTTTTTCCTTTCGACGACTAGTCAAAATGTCTGCTGTGAAAAAGGCCTGTTGTCCACAAGATAAAACACGGCATCACCTATCGACACCCACAGTTTTTAATTAAGACATACTGAGTACTGTGTAATATGTTTCTGCATGCAGGATGTTTCTCTTTGGGCCTCTTTGGCAGCTCTTTTCCTGCATTTGGCATCCATGAAATCCACAGCGTGGCCAGGCCAGACTCAGAAGCGGGGGAAGCAGATGCACATGGGGTGATGATTCACTTGTCCCAGGCAGCAGCTCCTTCTCTCTCTACTTCAGAGGGACTCTAATTGGTGAATTATTATCTAAATACGTCTGCAGTCTGCGTGGCCGACTCATCCTGACACAGCTCACATCTCCACACGGAACATTATAGCTTTAACAATGTCCTTTAGGCACACTTAGTCCCGTTGTTCTTTCTTTGGCCTTCGTAGGCTAAAATAAGGCGAGATGTGTCTTTGCATCAACAAGGAGAGCTTTAGTGCCTCTCACCCCCACCCACCCTCACCCTGAAAATATGCCGCTACGCCCTCAGGAGACTCAAAGTGACATTTCCACTGCCTCATCCTGACGTTCGTCTCAAAATCTTCCTATTCTTTTCCGCTATTATTGGCTTTATCTTGAAAAATAATGATGCAAGATCGAATTTCCCGTGGCTGTATGTCAAATATGTAGGGGTGCTAATAATAGGATTATATGTGCACATTGAGCCTTTCTCTGCCCCCCCATCCACATCCCTCTGACCTCTTTTCCTGCCATTAACAATGAGTGATATAACAATTCATTTTGTGGCTTGATTTTTCAGTACTAGTGATGTCAGTGAGCCTCGGGCTGATCTGCAGTTTACCGTAGTTATTTCCTCTGTGGCTGAGGATCGAAATAGGACCACATTCAAAGAAAACAAAATATCACTTTGTTTTTATCATCTCTGATTTGACGCTGTAATTTAAGACGGATGATTACAGCAGTATTCAGCTTTTCTGTGGCTGTTTGAGGAGATTTTAGTTGAGGTAAATCAGGGATTTTGTCTTGACTACTTAGGACAAAGTGTTTTGGTTTAGACTCAAACCTTCCACGTGTGTCTTCTGTTTCTAAGTCACTGGGTCCTTAAAGGTTCTATATACGATATTCGCTGCCACTAGATGTCCACTAGCACCAGCATCTCACACCAAAACAAATCGGCACGTTGGCCACACCTCCCCCTAACCACAAACAGCCATTTTATCACTCACCTCAAAGCCACCAAACCCCATTGTCGAAAACACTCATTTTACCTCACAGATTGTAAAACGCACTTAAAACTAAACAAAGAAAATAAAACTCACCAAAACTGCCTATAAATAAATAGTAATAGTAAATATTTAACAGTAAGATTATATTTCTTTAAAAGGTTTGATATGAAAGCCCATCATCTGCTTAATTTATACATTAAGGGGTTTTACAGAGACTACTGTGCTGCTCATGTGCTGTATGGGGCTTAAATTAAATTCAGTACCTTACAGTATTTGTTTGAATGTGTTACCTCTGCCAAGGAGATCATGTTTCTGTTCCTGTTTGTTAGTTAGCAAAACAGGTTTGAGTGAAATTCGGTAGAAAGTCAGGACGAGGAACAAATGATTTGTTTCTGGTGCAGCTCCAGAGATTTGTGAGAAAGAGTGTCAATGATCATTTTGTCAATTTTCTCCTGAATTTACTTTGAAGGAAAAAATCTGACACGTTCCCTTTAATGGTCTATAACCATGTGTATGTTGATGCAAGTCTGGAACTAGATTACAGTGTAAATCCAGGTTTGTGATTATTTAAAGAACAAATTTAGCGGATTTATTTTTTAAAAGGTTTCTCATCTGCTTCCTACAGATCTGCATCAAAATACATATACTGTAGAGATAAACAATGACAGGATAGAAGGTCATTTAAATATGTGTAATACCTAATGAGACATGGCACTTTTTTAAACTAATAAACAATCACACAATGTTAAACCATTTAAACTGTATATAATCCTTAAAACAGTTTTGTTTCCTCCTTGGTGGAGGTGATACACTGATGCGCATCACATGGCTAAGTTCCTGTAGGAGTGTTAAAGGGATGATTGTGAGTTTTCATAACAGTTTGACATGAATCTCCCCGTCTTCCAACAGTAATATCTTCACTGTGAAAGGAAGAAGAGAGTGATGCGTCTCCAGAGGGGAGGAGTTGTCAAACACGCCACCTCTGAACTGCATCCACGCAGTCTCAGCTTTAATTTTTAATTGAGATTCCACATAATGGATCCCATGTTGCTCATATTTTCGCTGCACTGGAGCGTAAGAAGCACGCAACGGTGTGAAGACCATACTGTGACTGCTCGTCCTTTCTCACCTACTCATCCTGCCGCTGCTCCCCTCTGGCAGCCGGCGGATCACAAAGAATTACAGTGAAGTCTGCAGGCAGTTTCTGCAATGTCGGGCTGACTCCATCAACAACAGCTACATGGATGCACGAGTCCCTCAGGAGCAGGAACGATGCAAACGCTCACAAAACTGAAAAACTGACAAGACAGCTCTTGAATTTTCAGCTGGGATGAACTCTGTAAAGAGTTCTGTTTAAAGAAATACATCAGTGGTGGAGGAAGTATTCAGATCCTTTACTTGAGTAAAAGTACTAATAATACTAAGCTGTAAAAATACTCAGTCCTGCATTGCAAATGTTACTTAAGTAAAAGTATGTAAGTATAATCAGGAAAATGTACTTAAAGTATTAAAAGTAAAAAATGTCTCCTGTGACTGTTACACTATTATATATTACTAGATTATTATTACTCATGCATTAATGTAAAAGCAGGTTTTTACTGTTGGAGTTGGTTGAGGTGGAGCTCATTTCGAACTATTTTGTTCAACTTTGACTGCAACTAATGTATATTTTCATTATGGATTAATCTGCTGATTATTTTCTCCATTAATTCATTGATTATTTGGTTTGTAACAATTCTGTGAGAAATGCCGTCACAATTACCCAGAGCCTTAAGTGACACCTTCACAATGCTTTGTTTTGTCCTACCAACAGTCCAAACCTCAAAATTATTCAGAAATAAAATAAAAATTTCAAAAATAATTAAAAGGAAAAGCAGCAAATCCTCACATTTTTGAAGCTGGAACCATGAAATGTTTGGCATTTGTGCTTGAAAAATGACTAAACGATTGTAGCTGTATATACATTTTCTGCCAATCGATTAATCGACTTATTGTTCCAGCTGTACTTGTAGATTTTCAGATGTTTTGTGTGCAAAAATCTTAATTTGCAAAGTAACTAAAGCTTTTAAATAACTGTAGTGAAGTTAAAAGTTTCCCTCTGGCATGTAGTGGAGTAAAAGTGTTAAGTGGAATGAGAAGAAAATCTCAAATTACTACTTAAGTACAGAACTTGTAAATGCACTTAGTTAAATTCCACCACTGCCATCTATCACACTGAAAATGTAAGATACTCTGCACTCTGTGATCCTCTGTTGGCCATGGCAGTGGCTGTGTTTACAGTAATTACGCAGACTTCTCTGGGTTAATGTGGTAATGATTTATTGATGTTAAAATGCTACACGTAGCACCTTTACATGTCAGGGGTCCGCAGGAAGGAGTCATTGACAAAGATTGGAAACCCCCTGCCGTTTCCTGTCCGAGTGAATACAAAACTGGAGGGCTCAGAGAGCGAGACGCAGGAGTGGTCGGAGTTAGATGCTTGCAAAGATGTTTGTGTTTTTTCACTGTGATCGAAGAAATCCTTTATTTCAAAAGGAAGAAAATAATACATTTGAAACAAGCAGTCAGGGCAGGACACGGGTCAAATCTTCAACATCTACACCTTGTCCTGTTAGCATGTTAACGTTACCGTGGCTAAACAAAAGACAAAAATTTAAACTCTGTAACATTATAGCCTATTTAACAAGTCTCAGTAGTATGGCACCATTTTCACGCTGTCATAGAGTCCAGTGTTTTGTGATGAGAGTACTATTCACAATTTAAAAAAAAAAAAAAAAAATCAACACAGGAGTTTGATAAGCATGTGTTTTAAAAATAGTGCTTGAAACGAGTGACTTGACGTAAAACTATGTACATACCTGTATTTGTCAAAGCTTGTTCGCCTTTATATACACATCTTTTTTTCTTCTTCTTCACATTGTTAATAAGTCACATCAATCATATTAAATATAGCAAACATTTCTGCTGTAGTAAAAAGAAAAGGGGGAAAGAAACAAGTCAATTCGAATGACATGTAACCACGCGTGTATCACATTTCAACATAAAACATAGAACAATAATATTAATACCAATAGTAATGACATTATTCGAACAATTAAATGGAAATCTCTTTTCAGCATCTCTTCTGGGTGAAATAATTCTCCTCTGCATCGTTTTCCAGTCATTTTGCTATGTACAAGAAACATTCAGAACTGTATCCTTCCAGTAGAGATCTCTTTTTTTTTTAATACTCACATTTGGTTTTTCAGTGTTTGCCATTCTGTAACTGCTCCGAGATGCCGTGTAGACCTGAAATTACTGACCTGATATATCGCCAAGTTTTCCCACCATTTAAAAGGGGAAAGTCTCACATTTTGGGGAAATGTGTTTGTTTGTTTTCTAACTCAGATGACAAGTCAGGTGAGAAGAGAGACAGCAAACAAGATGTCAGGCTTTTCCTTTAAAAACTCGAGTTGAACTTTGTACTGTAATGGAGTTGGGTCTGAATTCACTGCAGAATGATTTTACACTGATTCCCTCGGGCGAGCAAGTGCAACCACTGCTTAGCTAGAGGATGACAAAGCATTACATTTTCTTCTTCTTTTTTCTTTTTTTTTTTTGTACAAGAGAATGTCTTACACATCGACTTCAAAACAATCAAGAATGCTTACTTGCTGTAGGACATGAATAAATACAGGAAATTAAAAATTCTAATCGAGTAAGTTAAAACTTTTCAACAAGGACCAAAATAAAAGAAAGAAAACTCATCCAAGATTATCAACAACAACAAAAAATAAGAAAGTGGTGAAAGATAAAAAAAAAATCATGACACTAACAATTGTAGATAAGTGTTTGTGCTTGTGAGGACATTAAATGTACCTCGAAATAAGAATAAAAATGCAAACTGGTCCTTGTTGCATCAGTAGCTTCAAAGATAAACAGGGCCTGTTGTCAGTCTCCCTGACTACACATCTGCATTAAGTGGGTGCTTGAAATAAAGTGCAGGATATATCGAGCCATAATTTCCATATTCTATACTTTTTTCAAACATATACGGATTCATCTCGTTGTTGACAAGTAAGACTGTTCAACAAAGAAATCACTGAACGCTGAAAGATTACATTCTTGTAGCACGACGGGAAAACCACAAGCTGATGCTGACGTCCTGTCGACTGCCAGCGCCAAAAACCTGTCATCACGGGGACAGAGCGTGTGTTCCTGTGTGTTTTATGGTGCGTTCAGATACAAAGTCACAAAGAACTGCATTTGATGCTCGGTCACATACTAATTATTCCAGACCCTCTCCTTCCTGCTCCTGTGTCTGTACATTCATGAAGTGGAGACACACAACAACCTCTGTTCGCCTCAGTTCGACTGCATCCTTTCGCCTGTTTTCACATCTTACAATTTAGGGCTGCAACCAACCATCATTCTCATTATCGATTAATCTGCTGGTTACCTTCTTGACTAATTGTTTCATCAATAAAATGTCAGAAAATGATGAAACAAATGAAAAGATATTCCATTTACTTCCATATAAGACAAAGAAAATCCTGACATTTGTGAAGCTGGAACCTGCTTGAAAAACATGACTAAAATGATTAATCAGTTTTCTGTTGATCGACTAATCCTTTAACCTACTACAAGTGATATTTATTGGCTTATATTCAGCCTCCACTGGTAAACTGGTATCAAACATTTACCCAACAATAACTCCCAATATTAACTCAGTATATCCACATTTTTAAGACGTCTCTTCCTTGTTTTATCTTGTTCTTTCAATGTGTGCAAAATATAAAGAAACCTTACATTAAATGACAGATGTATGATGTTTTTTAAGATATAAATATGAATAATTGGTATTGAAAGGATACAACTATCCATACCATTTGTTGCCTCTAAATCTAAATTGTGCTTCGTGTTGTATCTGAATGCAGATTTGTAAAACTCATCGTTATAAAACTCACATTTACCGTCTCTGTGTTACTTAAAATAAACTCAACTGAGCACTCTTGACTGCATTATTGTAAACAAAGGACTCATATGATAATATGACTTGAAATACAACACAATGATCCCCTCACCCACACAAAAAAAAACCCCCAAAACAAAACAAATATTACAAATTTGAAAGAAAGAAAAAAGCATATAGGCCTACGTTTATTCAGCTTGGTTTGTTTGTGTTATCTAGATGTATAAGGCTGGTCCAGTCATTGTGTGTTTCTGGCCATTAAACAGTGTCCCGCTGCGTGACTGTTCCTGGTCAGCTGGTCAGAGGTAGAAACCGGTGGCTGGTGGGTCGGGGAGGCTGGACAAAGTCTCAGGGCCGGGCATCTGCACAGTAGGGGGCGCTGCTCCATTCCTGTTGGGCAGAGCGCAGCCTCCTGGGTAAGTACTGTTCAGGATGCAGCCATTCTCCATCTGCACAAGGCAAGAGGACATCATGAATCCAGACAGCTGGGACTAGTATTAAAAAACACAGTAATATACGGAGTAAGTGGAGGCAATGTTCAAAAAATAGAGCTGTTCATTAAAGTTATATGAATTAAATATTCAAACCCAAGACGCCATGTTGTTTATGGCTTTATCTTTCCATCAAATGGAAACGTCAAAAATCATTTTATACACACAGCATCCCCCCAGAATTCAGAAACAAATGAATTCAATAAAGTTCGGTCATATTTTATCATATATGGACTCCATTTCTTGATTATGTGGGACCTAGAATATCCAATATATTCTGGAGGGTACTTCCTAGACCAAGGAATGATAGCTGAATGCTGAGGAGAGGCTTTGTTATTTATTTTATTTTATTTTCTAAATGATTATTATTATTTTTCATTTATGATATCCCACATTGCGTGTGGACTAAGACTGTGCTGTCTTAGGTTTACAATGTTGGAGCGACTGTGTTAAGGGAGGGGAGTTAATGTAAAATCTGTGTCTATGTGAATAAGACATAATGAATGCATAATAATAAAGATATGATATATTCTGTTGATTATGTCTGTTTGGCTGCACAGCACAAGTTTCTCTGACTGTCCTGGCGGGACGGTGCGATTGAAGAGGTTGAAGATGTAGCTAAACATTTTGATATATGGGAACAGTGTGAATAAGGGCACTTTTCCAATTTGGAAAGTGACGTCTTCAAACAGTGAAGTGACACTTTATTGATCACCATGGGGAAAAAAATCATTTTAGTATGAACAACAATCAAAAAACTAAAAGCTATCTAATTTACAGTGATGTAAAATCAAAACCCCCTGACAGTAGAGAAACTAAAGTGAGTCTATGTTAACCAACACATATTTATTTTTTATTTTTACTGGCTAAATTACAAAAATCACCAATTCATTATCAAAACTGTCAATGTTTTCTGACAATTGACAAATCAAGTGCTTCAGCATGTGTTATTTTGTCTCTGTCATAAACACGTACAGAAATACTACAATGTTTTAAACTTTCTGTTTAATAAACTGGTATTTGTTGGATACATTTGTTTTTCTTGTTCTCCTATACCATTTTTTTGTGGTTGAGAAACTCTGCACTACATTAACCAAACCTGATGCATCTCTGCAGAGTCTCTGCAGCAAATAAAAACAACTTCCATTTTCTTTGTAGGTCACAGAGACGCAGACAGAAAGAGAGAGAGCGAGGAAACAAATTGCACCACTCTTTAAATCTTTGAGCGATGATCCTAAATGAACAAAACACACAAGACCCAGATGTAGAAAAAAAAAGACAGCTCTGTGCCTCTTCTTAGGTTTCTGCCTCAGATTGGCAACATATATTTTATATTCTGGCATATAGACATGTTAGGCCTGACACTACCTGTGGTGTAAGGATTCATCTGATTTGATTCAATTTAGCAAAGATTTAATTTAAAAAATATATATACAGTAATGTAGTGTACAGTACTGCACAATGTAACGTTTGAAATACATTACACATATTTTATGAGATAATAAGATGTTCTGTAAATTTGAGCGCACATGCTATTAATAATAATTAACAATAAGTAATTTGGGTGCACAAGGACTAAACAGTTTTACCCCAATACCTTCCAGGATTTGTAGGAATCACAGGGTAGGTCACAATATGATACTCATACTATACTTTGCCCATTATAACACTGAATAAAGAGGATTATATAATACCTCATATATTGCAAGACAAAGGTAGCATACATCACTAAATCTGTGTAACTACCTTTGAAAATGTCATGACATTTTTAGAGATTTGTTAAATACTTTTTCAATGCTTTAGTCTAAGTTGTACAAACTTCTACTGGAAATTAAGATGCACAGTTTCACAAACATACAATCAACTGTACAAAAGCTGAGCTGACACAAGGCAGATATGAATTGTGCTATTATGCAATAACAGTGTATTGGTAATGCATCATGGGAGAGAGTATAACATTATACTCATTATACATTACTCAAATTTCGTAGGGTCCTTCAGTGGGAAACATGAAATGTCATGGCTGTCTGCCCATTATAATTTGAGATATTATGTATAAAATGTTGACAGATTACCCTGCGGTTTGGCACAGTTGGAAATTTTAGGCTAACCATTGAAAGGAAAGGTCAGAGTGTGACCAAAATCATTATGACTCATCCTCTGTGTGTCATGAATATCCACAGCAAATTTAATAAGAATTTGTCAGTAGTTTTTAGAGGTATTTTGTCATCAACTGAAATGTTGGAGCTGTTGGTGGAGTTACATGGAAATTCTACAGATCAACAAAGTCACTGAGATTCGTCCTCTGAGAATCATGAATGCCTGTACCAAACTGCACAACATCCCATTCAAAAGTTAAGATAATTCCCTGAGGACTGAGGTAGGGCTGCAACTAATGATTATATTCATCATCGATTAATCTGCTGACAAAATCCTAGAGCACAAGGTGACGTCATTAAATGTCTTGTTTTGTCCGACCAACAGTCCAAAACCCAAAAGTATAAATTTTATTATAATGGTAGACACAGAAAAGCAACAAATTCTCACATTTGAGTACCTGGAATCAGCAAATGTTAAGCATTTTTACTTGAAAAATTAATTGATTATCAAAATAATTGCCAGTTAATTTTCTTTTGATCAATTAATTGACTATTCATTGCAGCTCTAGACCAAAGTATTGGACCGACCCCTGTAGCACCACTACTAGTGTAACAGTATAGGTTATTTTGCGACTGGATACTCTGAAAATCCCTTTTTAGCTAAGAGCGTGAGGTGCGGTTGAAAGCTCCAGAAAGCTAGAGAGTATACCTTTTGAGCTTATATTACTTACACATGCTGTCCCCAAAATTCAAGAATAAACTTCCAAGCTCAAACTGCTTGAACTAGTTACGATTTCGACACCATAACAACATGTCAGCGTTTCAGCAACCTCACCTTATTGGGACTGGGGTCATGAGGGATCTCAGAGGTCACCATGCCATAGTGGTCCAACTGCTGGCAAGGCTTGCTCACTCCTAGGATCTGCTCCAGGGAGGCATTGGGGGAAGGGCACTGCGACAGGCTGGAGATGACCTGGACCAAAGGAACTGGGATCTGCTCCTGCTGCCATTTATGGTTCATCCCCTGGAAGGATGAAACTGTGGACTCGGCCCCGTGCTGTTGTCCACTCCTCCCAAACAAACCCTTTCCACTAATAGTGTAATCCACATTGTCAATATCAGCCATGCTATAATCCATGCAAGAATCTAGTGAGGTGTTTGTCAGAGGTTTTTGGCTGTTATCAAGGCAGGGGTTGCTGCCCAGACTCTCACTGAATCCGTAGTCCTGCCACTGGGATTTTCCCGCTGAATGCTCTGTGCTGGAGATACCACACAGTCCGTTGAGGTTGGCTGCCTTCTGTTTGGCATGGCACTGCTGTGAGAGATGGTTCTGCATCCTGGGTTGCTGCTGCTGCTGCTGAAGGTAGCGTTGATGCGTCTGCTGCTGATGAAGCTCGCCATCCAGTTCTGAAGCCTTGCCATTGAAAATAGTCTGTTGTGCGTTATAGTGTCCCAGTTGTATCCCTGTACTGGCTAGAATGTCTTGGGCTGTCCATTGTCCATTCTGGAGAGACTGATTTTGTCCCAGCAGCTCTCCGTTAACTATCGTGTTAGCCAAATGGTCACTCTGCTGGCCCCAGTCATGCACCACTTTACTTGGTCGCATGTTGAGGTGCTGTTGCATCTGCTGGGACAGCTGGACGATGGGAGCCTGCCCCACCAGGGGACTCTTATGCTGAGGAAACTGCATTTGCACATTAGTGTCAGAAGTGGGATTACTTGCAGGTAGTGACACTGTTGTGGCTGTCGCTGAGGAAGTACTGGGAGGCACCTGTCCTCCATGCTCTGTGGAATCAGTCTTACCCTCTATGGAGTCGTAGATATATGACAGAATCTCATCGTTTGTCAGCAGGTCGTCCAAGGTGGGCACACGTTCAGGGTCCATCTCAACCCTGATCATCCGCTCATCCAGCAGCAGCAGCTCCAGGTCCTCTGCACTCAGCCCCAGCCCTTCCAGAGCTCCAAACAGCTCGCCGTTTGAACAACCCCCCTCTTCCGAATCCACAACCCCTTGGCCTTCCAGGGAGAGGGAGTCCAGAGTAGCCAGCAGTGGGTCAAAGCTGGTGCCTAGCTCTGTGATGCCTGGACCCAGCACACCATTGCTCGGCCCTTCCCAGCTCCTGTGCAAGCCGGAGGGTTCAGAGTCAGAGAAGCCCATTTGGTCTCCAAAGAAGCTGCTATGGAATGACATTTTGGGCTCCAGGGCAGGCTGGCAAACGTATACCGACTCATCTTGACTCATAAGTGCCCCTAGAAGAGAGCCAGGGTCCACACCGTCCATTATCAGCCTGTCAGTCCGGCTCTTCTTTGACTTAGTGCCATTTTTCTCATGGCTTCCATCTCTAAAGCCTGCTATGGGATGGTTGGACTGGTAGAGCAGGGCCTCACCTGTAGCATAGGTGAAGGGCAGATGCATGGAGCGCTTACGCAAGTGTTCTCCTCCCTCTTCATCCCTATAAAGACAGAAAACATGATTATTGTCTGGCGACCTCGCCATGGCAATTCATTTACAAAGTTGCTAGCCTGGTTGCTGGCAGAGTTGCTTAGTCTTTGGTTCTTACCCCCTTTTCCACGACTGAAGGTGTCTTATAAGCGTCATACATGTTTGTGTGTCACATCATGACGGAAAACTATACCTACTTCCCTTTTCAGATAAACTCTTAAACTCCCTGCATAAACGCAGTTTTAATTATATCAAGGTCCTGTTGCAGTAAGCTTGTTTTCTCTGTCTTTGAATACAACTGGTACATTTTGTCGGTTTAAACCACAACATAAACATATAGGAACATACAAAAGAGGCCGCTGTGTGGCGATGATGTAGTCTGGTTTGCCGTTCTTGTACACCAGCCTGGCATTGGCCTGGACCCATTTCCAGCGATTCTCCTTGGTGAGCAGCCTGAACACAGTCAGGCCACTCTCTCCAGTCTTCATCACTACAAATGGAATACAAACACAGTTCTAATGAGTGAACTGCATTACGAAATGGATATAACCCTACTGAAAGCACTTTATTTTAGCAATGAGTCCAAAGCTGTACTTTTCTTGCATATTGGTGGCTCCAAATGGCATTAAGGGGCACTTATATTAAATGGAAATTCAATCAATAGAAATTCTGTGGATCCTTGTGAACAAACAAAGTTGTGGCCTGCTGATGGTGAGTTAGCAATCATCCCTAGCCATTAATATGAGGAGAAATATTCATTGACATCTGGCAAGTTAGTTGTTGAGAAACTTAGGGATGAAAGTGGACCAAAGTGACGACCCAACTGACTGACATCCTCTACCGAGTTATTACTTATTACAAATATGTTTAGTTATACATTTTCACTGCTTCATATTACAAATTACTGAGGATGAAAAAGTTGAGTTCTACTTGGGCCATGAGCACTTATACAGGATCATCTTGATATAAAAAAAATGTTCCCTTAAGCAGTATGTCAGAGCCCGTAACTCAGATGTTCTATCTCCCTTTGTGGAAGCATGGAAAGTAAATTTGGAAAGCGAGTATGGCCATAAAATCCAACTTTAACATAATATAATGTTAGGAGATCAGTTGGCTCTTCCGTGTAGAAGTTCTACAGTTTCTTGATGAAGCTAAACTGACCCTTGCCCTACAGTCAGGAGAGAGTGGTTGGTAGCTTATCTGACCTCTGGAGTGTTTGTGTGTTGGTGCTGCTGTACAGATCATCTCTGGTGCTTTGCTCATGCAGTGGATTTGTGGGCCCTATCCTCTCCTCTGGCAGCTCTACAGCTTTGCTCAATCTGCCCCGTAATCCAGCAGGATTACTTGCGAAATCTGCCTGAACTCTCTGACCAGGTTGGACCAGACCTCCTCAACTTTTTTTTTGACAGGACTAAATCTAAAATAGCAACACGTTTCTGTCCGATAAACATCAAAGATGGGTGGATTCTTAGTATATATTTTCTTCATTGTAAAGCGGTTTAAGACTACATAACAAGCATCTCTTTTGGGCCACCTTAAAACTGTGTTCACATGCAGTCAACTTTATTGTAAGGCTGCACTATAGAGGAATACGTTTTGCCAATGAAGTCTTAAAACAGAATAGTTAGGGTTATAAAATCTGCTAAACTGCCACCTGTAAAACAGCTATGTGTGTCTATCCTCGTAAGGTAGTTGGATTTCGCAGTTTGGCACATCGTCCTCAATTATTTTGCATGTAAAAAACACCCAGATATATATATATATATATATATATATATATATATATATATATATATATATATATAGTTTCAGTTGTTACCCAATCAGAGGTGTGCATGTGGTCTAGGGGTTTAAGGAGTTAACCAAGTAATTGCAGCGGCCCTGGTTTGACTCCTGCTGGCGACCTTTGTTGCACATCATTCCACATCATCTCCTGTCAGCTCTCTACTGTCCACTGTGTGATAAAGGCATTAAATTCCCCCAAAATACTTGAAAAAATTGAATGTGTCTATTCTATTCTATTGTGTGTTTACATGGGTGACATCTTTAAATGACTCTCATCAAAGTATTTGGAGAATACTGCTTTCTGTAGCTTGTTTTTAATGAGTTTATGTAGACCAGTAACCCAGGAAGTGGCAGCATAATCAAAAGGACTTTAATCAGAGCAAGTGTAGTAAGCGGGGAGAGCTGCACTGTCAAGAAAAGCCACTTTCCCCGCTTCAAAATCTGTCTTTAAATGTATGTTTGTGAACCCTTTTATTGCCACACTCTTACAAGATGTATTATTATGTTCAGTTTACATAGATTACATAATTTTTGGTGCAAATTATAATGTGATGATCTTTCCTAACTAATATGTGGTAAACACTTAAAGTCAAATACTTTGGTTGGCTTCTGTAGAATAACATGATAATAGACCTTACCTCTTTTTTTAAATTATTTTCCTTTACATTTTATGCCTTTATTAGATAGCGCCAGAAGACAGGACAGGAAATGAGAGAGAGAGAGAGCCAGACTCAAACCGGGACCTTGCAGTTCATGGTCGGTGTCTTAACCCCAAAGCCACAGGGGGCGTACCAATAGAACTTACTTCTGACATGGTTCTCTGCGCAGTACAACATATCTGCTGCATGGATGAACTGGTAGCCAGTTCCTCGTACCCGCAGTTCAGCCTCTGTGTACCCCAGCACTATCTTCCCCCTGTACAAAAAACACCATTTTCAAAACACTGTTCATGGCAAATTTCACATACAGTATATGTCTAGTGAATGATCTTCGAAGTATTGAAGCAAAACAAATACACAGGAGAATAAAACCACACATGCTATTTTAATCTCCCTAGGTATGAAGCTTCTCCTACATCATTGTGACATTCATTCCTGGTGTTATTGCTTTATCCTCACAAAAATCGATTATTTTAACAAGCAAAGTGACGATACTAAAGTGATATGAAGAAATTTTACATTACAGCATGCATGGAGTGTTTTTGTATGTTGCATGTCAGTATCATTACTTTGCATCGCAGGCCATGGGTGTGAAGTCCAGCTTGTGTTTGGTTCTGAAGATCATGTTCTTGGTCCTGATCTCCAGGATGGATGGAGGCTGCAGAGGAGTCGCGATGGCGAAAAGGGCGAGCTGAGGCGGGGTCTTTCCTCCGTTTTCTTGCCGCTGGTTCTGTCCATGCAGAAACTTAAGTCTGCCCTGGATGTTCAAAGCCTGTAAAGAAAAAAAGAAAATAAATGAAGTTTACAATAGTTAAAATAGTCTTTGTATAAATTATTCTGAGAGACTGCAGAGCACATAATAATCCCATATTAGCAATTGTCATTGTAAGGCATTACTGTGGGTAGCACAATAAACGTAATGCAGGTGTATTTTAGGAAAATACGTCCCATCTAGCTCCACTACTGTACTGTATTTCTCTGAAGCCCATGGCTTTCAGCGTAATCCAGTTCTCTGCTGTCCATCAATCTGAACGCTCACATTTGTTTACTAAAATGTAGCTAAAAATAATGTTTCTATCTCAGTCCTCACACACAACATACTGTAAACTATCAGAGAACAAGGAAAGAATCCTTTAGCTCCTCACCTTTCAACCTGAAGCTATTTTTTTTAAACCTTTAAAGTCATTTAAGAAGACCTACCTGTATGTTTTGCTCATTTCTCTTAAAAACTGTTTAGTGACGGTTGTAGTGTTTCTATAATCTAATATATATATATATATATATCTAATACAAGAGCTACATGTGTCTTATGTAACGTGCACAATAGTGAAGACAAATTTTTAATTTTTATAAATTTTGTGGGTAGGAGTTATCGGGCAGGAGTGGGATGGTACATCTGTGGGAGCAGGTGGAGATGGTGGGAAATCTTGTGGGAGTGAACTGTATGTCTATGAAGCCCATTGCATTAAAAAAAGCTTCCCACACAGACCTCTACTTCCAGCAAACAGGTCAAAAGTCCAAACTTTGAAGTCACATGTCTCCACCTCTGGTAAAAAAATATACATTTAGCGTGCAGGTTTTCTCTCCTTTGTTGGAACATTTAACCTACCAGAAAGCCGGAGGAGTTGTCCAGGAGGCAGCGAAAGCGACACATAAAGCTCCTCTCCAGGAAGGACGAGTTCTCTGGGGGAAGCTGTTCAGGTTTGTAGGTGACGACAGCTGTGCTGCTGTCCGGTTCCATATCTGCAATTACAAAAAAAATATACTATAAAGTATAGTCAGTTTAACTTGAGAATTCAACAATCCTCCACAGCTCCGTATTGCTCTGTATTTGATTCGTATTCGATACCCAGTTTCACTTTGTGACATTATGGAAGCTAAAGATGGTCTAACTTCCATTTCACTGTGACTTTAAAGATTAGTTTGTACATGTACTAAACACATCTTTAATAAAGGTGTCTCTTTTTATCTTTATCTGACACAATGAAGCAGTGTTTCTTGATTCCTGATCTGTTGAAATGCCTTAATAATGTCACAAATATGAAAATGAAGAGTCCATTTTAGGAGTAAATAATGGCCCGGCATCATGCCACCCTCTGTATTTATTCTTGAGCTGGACTTTACTGTTGTCTCATATCATCAGCTGCCCTCCATTTTATAAAATGCACTTATGTAATGAGGCCTGGAGCTAACTGTCTTAACACACCAAGTGATGGCATTTGTTGTAGTTAGTTAGAGGGGAGACTGTAAACTGTTTCTCAGTGCAGGAGTGAGTCAGTTGTGTCACACATTGCTCAGAACCAAAGCACACAAACATAAGCATCTGAAAACCCAAATACAGATCTGGGACCACTTCACCTCGTAAGCCACAGTGAAGATTACAGGGTCATGTGACCTGACCTGAGGATGGTCTTATAGCTTAATGCCTAAACTGTGTGTACTTAACCGTCTCATATTGATGTTCAAAGGTGTATGTTCACACAGGCTGTGCAGTTTTACTGAAACACACTTTACACAGACACCCGTTCAAAGCAATGTTTAACTTTGGTAACCTTGGGATATAAAGCTTCCAGGTCATGCAGCAAATATTCACAGAAACAGATTTTACCAAACCCTCAGAGTTTGTAACAAGTTGTAATAAATATCAGATGTACAGTGACTTTAAAAATGTTATGCCCAATTTCCACAAAGTGTCTTCAAAGGATGGTTAAATCGAATGATTCCTTGCAAACTTTACAGATTTAAGAGTCCTTTCTGCATAAAATAATCTATTTTGCAACACTACTAGGAGCCAAGGTAAATCAGACCTGGTGTGTTGTATATTTTTTGTGTTTGCCCTTCAGACAAGAGTTTCAGGTCAGAAACCTGTATTCAGTCCCACCAGGATCTCTCATATTTTGTTGTGGTCTTAATAATAAACTCATGTAGGTGGAGAGAGTGATCACCTTGGGGGGAGTCCTGGTTAATGGCAGCTTCAGCGGCAGGAGGATTCAAAGCCCAGTGCAAGTTTCTCCTGAGCTCCTGCTGGTCCTCCGTATGGACCAGCTCATACACACTCTGGTGCATGACGTCTGTCTGAGAAAAAACAACGAGAGGAAGAATTAGCTTATGCCAAAATAAAGACAACAGGAAGTAGAGACAAACAGGATGCAGAGAAAATGATTCACCTGAAAGAGTGTATTTATACTGTGACTCATCATTGTATACAAAAGTCAGTCAGAATGTGCCTAATATTAAAAATCCAAAAGCATGAAAATATGAATCACATCAGGTTGCACGGCGGTCAGCAGCTAGAACCATCTCTCCCAGCAGATTTAAAAAATGCAACGAGTGAAGGGAGCAACACCTGTAGGAGGCGTGGCCTCGTGGCTACGTAGTGTGGGTCAGGGGACACGGGGTAGACTGACTGACACTGATTAGAGTCTTTTTTTATATAAGTTTCATGACGTAGACAGGTCCCAACTTGTTTACTCTATGTCAGCATCGGCCTCGCAGGTTCAGGGCTGATTTAAAACAGTAGATGGTGTGTTGAGACATTTTCAACCCACGAAATGCTGATTTTTACAGATTTGATAAGAAATGTCAATATTAACACCAGCACTGATGCGTTTCATCACAGTACAGTCATATCATTTAGATTACAGCTCAAAGAACACGTTTAAGTGTGCAGCACCTCTTTAAATCATTTTGCAGGTCTTTACACTGGTGTCCGATTGATTACCTCTGATTATCTCTTTTAATAGCTGACACATGCTGCAAAGTGGCTTCCAACATAATAATTATGTCAAACAAAAGGGTTAATATTAAGTTCCTTCAAAATGTAACTCCCTTTCCTTAATGTGGAAATGGTGTAAGCATTAAGTGTATGCCATATCCAGTTGATTGTGTGCAATGTCATACTTTGTCATGCAGAAAACAATGTTGCAGCATGGGGAGAGTGTTGCTAACGTGAGCGGTTTCTTTGAGCAACAAATACAAACTACAAAAGGTTCAAATATCTGAACAAAGCTAGATCTGTACATGTGTTTCTGGTGAGTAGCTGTTGCATGGTATGGACATTCTGGGTGGTTGCTTTGGAATATTTACTAGTCACCTGGGTGTGCTACTCTAATGTTTTTGCAGTCAAATTTGTAGTGGTAGTAGTTGTAGCAGCAGCCGCAGCAGTACCAGTAGTCACATAGGCTCATCAGTGTGTGTGGCTCCAGCTGTATGTATGAGAAAACTCTCCCTGTAGTGTTTACTTCTTTAAAACATGAGTGCACAGGTGCACTGAGCTGTCCAAAGAGTCTCAGTGTGTGCTGCTCAGTTGAGCTGTGGGGCAGAGACGTGTTGTTCACCGCAGCCCACTGCTGTGACTGGTGGTTTGTACAAAAGGCCAAGCTATAAATAGGTCAGGTCTTTTTGCTGTTGTTTGAGCCTCTGACTCTGCACCACGCAGGGACCAGACCAGTGGATCAAACAAGACCCCCGAGCAGCTGCCAGCAGATGCTGCACGCAAACCATCCATCCAGACTGGTAGTGGTACAATACCTGGTGGAAGCCCAAGTAGTCCTGGATGGTGTGAGAGGAGTAGAAGATAGTCCCACAAGCAGTGATAACCAGAACAAAACCGTTGAGAGCCTGTGGGTCAAACAAAGGATGCACACAGACAGTTAGCAGAGACATTTAATCTTGCTAATGCTTTAGCACAATTATTTCTCATTGTGGGGCAGGTTTCAGTTAAGAAAATGGAGAACCACACTGCCATCGCCAAAAGTTCACCTATGTAATGTTGCAGTCAGTAGTATTTTCTGGCTCTGAATGACCAACATGTTGTGTATAATGTAAAATGTCATTTCAGGTTTTCTAAACAGGCAGAGATGGCCAGCTCTGTGTACTCCCCCTGAACTACCTTCGAGATGCTCGGTTTAAAACTAATGCAGTCTAATACAACAGCACTACAATAAATCCTCCCTTCATAAAGTTCAGTTTCTGTTGAGAATGTTTTAGAGAGGGGTTGATTCAACTCTACGAGTTACGTAGAATTGTATTGTGTTATACTGACAGGTGATTTATATCAATGAGGGTAGGCTAATTAACAGAAACAGCTCTCTGTACAATACAACACAGTTGAACAGCACCACAAACTTCATCCTCCAAAATGATCACAGTTGAATCAACACCATCAAAACGGAACATTATAACCTTCATGATGGGGGCAGGACTGTTGTATTAGCTTGTATTAGTTTTAGCTAGGTGTACCTAATAAATTGGCAACTTGGATGGTGGGTGTTGGATGCACTAGCATGTACCGATTCTGAGGCATTATGACTACAACATCAAAAATGCTGGATTCTTAAACCACGCTGCTGGAACTCCTTTGTCATGTTTTATTCACTCTTTGTTTGCATTTCCCTTTTTCCGTTGCTTCCACTCGTCTCCAGATATATGGAGGATATTTTCAGTTCTGCTTTATAACCTTTTTATTGATATGAATTATTTAATTTCTTCTATTTCTGTACCACAGCTGCAGTTGTTGAACAGCGTGGATATTCATGTTTGTGATGTCTGAGTAGACGGCAGCACTACAGTAAAATAACTGCTTGGCTCACGAGGGGAAGTAGGAAGGAGGGAAAGGAAGATCTAGGAAAGGAAAGGAGGAGACTAGAAAGGAAAATGTGGAAGCATGTTAAGTGAAATGGAGCAAACTTATTGTTTCTCTTCAAAGGGGAACAGCTGGTCCAACATTTCCACCTCACTAAACGCACACGTGCCCTCCCCTGGTATGAGAACATTTTTTGCAAACAAACAGACATATATCAACACACACACACACACACACACACACACACACATAACTGTCCTCACACAGCCATAAACATCAACACAGTCATCTCTTTTCTAAATCAGACTGCAGACTGCAGGGATGACTAATGCAGGAGACGCCATGTTTTACTTTTTGATAATACACCAGTGATTCACCACAATTATCTGCCACACTTCCTCCAGCGTAAACACAAACACCCAAAATGTCAAGGTTGACTTTTTCACATAAACAGCCACCAAACAGACGCTAAATTCATCTCAGTTCTCAGGTCTCAGTTTGAAATAATGTAACCTCTTATGTAATTCCCCACAAAGTTTGTTCGAATTGGAAAGGAAAGCAGTGGAAAGGAAAACTGCCAAACGCTCTGTTGCTGCTGGAACGCAGTGTGACGTGAAAGGCTGCGCAACCGTCAGAAATTAGGCCATATCTTTTAATACCAGATGTGCACTCATTAACCTCCCAGCTGCAAATGATTTGATTCAGTCACGAGCACGAGCAAAAGAAGAGCAACGGCTTACACATTTTGCATTAAAATAGAGAAAAATAATAAATAAAGAGGCCAGTATACATAATTAGAGCAGGTCAGTTATTGTCGAAAGTGACCAATTCTGTGTGTTTATTTTCAACAATGACTAAAAAGCACAATTATTACATTCTGCCATGTTTCCTCCATTTTCTGAGTCTCAATAATTGATACGCTCACAGCTCCTCCATAATTCACCACCGTCTGATGTGAAGAACAGCAAAGAAGCCGGCTCAGACCTCACATTCCTCAGCCTGTGAACCGCTCGCTATCCATCTCCCCTCTCATCTCGACAATTAAGAGGAGGAGGAGGAAGAGGAGGACGAAGAGGTGGAAGAAGAGGCCCCCCTGTGGAACCTTCAATTGCTTTTTCTCCAAATGAGCTTTCATTTCTCATTACTAACAAGCTGGCGAAATGTAGGCTTATCATAATAATGAAACCTCCCTGGTAGGGTCGGGGTACGGCGGGCAGGCTGTTTCCTCTCCTCTCCTGGAATGCCAGTGTGATGCACATTGGGAGGAACTGGACTGGAAAATCAATGACTCCAGCAGATCCCAAAAAGATCTGGCAGCCAGCGAGCCCGCTCTCCACTCAATCACACATACAGTACAGAGGGCACCAAACCTCCATGAACCAGGGGAGATTTTCCCCCGGTTTCACAGGAATAGAAAACAGGTCTGTTGATGGCCTTTACTTAAAAACTGTGACCTGAAATTCCAGCAAAATTTACAGATTTTCCAATGATTTACCAAAAAAAACAAAAAAACAAAAAAAACAAAACAGACACAGTATTCAAGGTTAAACTAAAATATAAGTAATGTGGTCTTTCATTCCTTTTGGCTGTATTGCTTCGTTTGGTAGAGGTAGCAACATCACAACAACCAATCACAGTAGAGCAGCAACATGAGGAGTCTCTTTCCAAAATCACAGGTGTTAACAGCCTCCATTCTTCTGGTTTCAGGCTTTTCAACAGATTTCTGAACCTGGGATTTTCTCCCATTCAGCCACAAGAGCGTTAGTGAGAGTTCAACACTGATGCTGGGTGATTAGGCCTGGCTCTGCATGGCTCACAGTCGGCGTTCCAGTTCATCCCAAAGGGAGTCATCCCAAGAAGAATGACAGCACCAGTTGTTTCAGCACGTGCCCCAAAATGACAAAAAGTTTATGCTAAAGTGACAAAGCCCTCTAGTGGCTGTAGTAATTATGACAGGAGCGAGGAAGGAAGTCAGGTGATGGTACTGTAGCAGGACTAAGTCTGCAGAGGGAGGAGTTCAGGGTGGATGGATGGGTCAACATGGGGAAAAGGGGGAAACAACTAGCCTGGCTTGCCAAAAGGTAAAAGAAAAGTCTGACAACCAGACTTGTTACCTTTGGCTCTGTCCAAAGGTAACAAGTCTGGATGGTAACCTTCATCATCAATGTGTTGGGAGTTTGCAACAAACAATCTCAGATATTGAACCTAAAATCAATTAAAAAGTTGCTAACTGTACAATATTTTGTGGAAACAGACAGACAGAAGAAAAATAACAATAAATACAGCTTTAAATCTGACCTGCAGCAAAAGCTCGCCTTCAGGAATCTTGGTCTCCACCACTCCTGCTGTTTTACTGTCGTCGTCATTCACAGCGGCTGGAGTCACTCCGTTCTGACTGTTCAGGGTGACTGAGAGAGAGAGACAGGGAGGGAGGTAGAGGTGGAGGTGGAGGTGGGGAGAGGAAGACAGGTTTTAGTCCTGTGATAGTGTTTGTAAAGCACTGCTGTGACTGTCACATCGACTTACGTCTCGTACGCTAAAGATAATGCACGCTCGCCCGATCCCAGCTCATTAAACTTTCATCACATGCAATCTGAAAGTCTAACTCACCAAATCCGGACCTTTTATTTTGTCTAACTTGCTCACATCACGATTTCTATGGCATCAGCGCATCAGTGACATACATTACAACAGAAAAACAAATGTCTTGTTGTTGTTGGTGGTGTTTCAGGCTCCTGAGAGTTTACTGATATTTCTTTTTTACAAACTACATAAAGAAAGTTAATCTGCAACTATTTTGATAATCAATTCATAATTAGTAATTTTTAAGCATAAATGTCGACTATTACTGCGAGAATTTGCTGCTTTTCTTCGTCTTATCTGATACTAAACAGACTATATTTGGGTTTTGGACTGTGAGTTGAACAAACACGTAATCTGAATATGTTTTAGGCAATTGTGAGACATTTTTTAGGCCAAACAATCAATGAATTGAGAGAATAATCATAAAATGAATTGTTTGTTGCAGTCCCACAAAAGACCCAGAGCTCCCAGAGACCCCAGGCCCTCTTTAAGGGCTCAAACAGCAAGAAACATGGTTAAATACATTGAATATTCATATGCAGCACTAAAAACTACCCATCTCAAATTGAAAATAAATCTATTTGGGTTTCTGTTATTGGAGTTTTATAGCATAAGCATAAGTTTTGTTCAAGAGGACCCCAGACATACAGTAGGTAATGTCTCTCTGCAAAATAACATACTGTCCTGACTTTTTGGCAAGAAAAAAAAGGAATATTTGTTCATGTATAGTCCATATTACATATAAAACATAAAATATTTCCTTATTTGGTGTAATAGCAATGCTTTATAATCATTTCTGTATCTTGTCACCTTCATCATCAAATGTGAAAGCCCAGTTTTTGGCAAAGGGATGAGTTACCACTCATCATCATTTTCTACCTATTGGCTTTTAATAAGAAAAGAAAATATATATTTGAAGGAAAAAAATAGGTTTCAACATCAAGGAAGTAAAGACAATGTCAACAAAACAACAAGGGTTAACAAATCAAATTAAGCAAATTAATTTAGCCCACATATTTATTACAGTGTGTGTGTGTGTGTGTGTGTGTGTGTGTGTGTGTGTGTGTGTGTGTGTGTGTGTGGAGGTTTCAACTGATGAGGGAACAGAGCTGTTGGAGAAAGAGAGATGCGTTGTTGCCACATTCGAGTGAGATGAGGCGGCAGTTCCTTCAGGCATGACTATTTTTGCACTTTACTGCTTGCTCAGCTCAGCTCAGCTCAGCCCCCCCCCCATCCAGTCTCACCACTCCCCCTGCTCCTCCCCCCCTCCCCCCTCCCCATCCCTGCCTCCCAGTCGCTCATTGGCTGGTGGCCCCAGCTGTTCTTATCCTAATGGGATTCTCTTCTTTTTCCCAGCGTGACATCATAACCTTTTTTTTTTTCCCCATCCATCCGGGCTCTGGTGCTCAAGGCGTGTGAAGGGGTCAGCAGGCTGGTTGGTTAAAAAAGTGGAGGGGCCGCTGCTCATGTACAAAAACTTACCGTCTGTGGGATATGTTTTCATCTAAAGACAACTGTGTGCACTGGTAAATTTGTAGATTGAGCTTTGAATAGAATAATATGTGCATCCTAAGCAAGTTTAAAGCACTGCCAACATCACACAGACATCTTCATCATCAATACTAAATTTTAGGAAAAACAGGTTTGAAATTCTCTTGTTTGCAATTTTACCAAAATGAGACAAAAAAGGATATTAATATCATCTCATTCACTACAGAGTACACAATTTAAATTTAAGCAAAAAACCATGAACATTGCACAGCATTTAGTACGGCAGCATTATATACAGTGAGTATATAATTACCTTCCTGCGTCCCTGCCTTACAGGTAATCTGAGTGCATTTGATTACGGCACTGAGAAAAAGAGCAACTGGCCCAATATAATATATGAATATGAGCTTTAATCATAATGATGTAGAAACTATTACCCTTAATAAAGTGACATATTTAAGTCATGATCATGAGAAAACAGTCTCTATGTATAGGGAAATAATTAGCATAAAATAATCATAAAACGTTTCCTATTTATAGTCTTTGTTGTCCTGTTTCATTTACATTTCTTATGTTTGTACAACTGCACAATCCAATGCAAAAACCCTGCAATAATTTCTACATTTATGAGGTTTATAATGTTTAGTGTTTGTTGACACTGTGATGAAGAGGAGTTGATTTAACCGTGTGGTTATTTTGAGGCTGTAGTTAGTGGTAACTAATCAACCCTGCCTCCTATAAATTACCTTCACATATAACTAATCTGCAACAGCAACTATGTTTTAGAGGAAACCGGATCACGTTTTCTATTTACATAATGAGGAAATGTTGTTAATTAACGTATCTGGCAAGTCACAAAATATCCGATCTTGCAATACAATATCCACTTAGTGACTGCAGCATTATAAAATTTTTATGGTTATGTTTTTGCACATGGCAGCACTTGGTTAAGGTTCAGGAAAGATCATGGTCTTGGTTGAATGCAGAGAACATCTGCAGTGACTTGAGACACAGCGTCTGTTTCTGTGTTGTACTGGCTGTGACAACAGAAAAATCTGAATCTATCGTATTTATTAACATTTAACCACAATCTTTCCCTGACTTTAACCAGTGCTAAACCCATCCAGAGACTGGTCATTCACTTAAAAAAAAACATTGCTTCTGCACATAATCCAGCCAAAGATTACGTTTGTTACCTCAACATAATTAGGAAAACAATTTAGTACTATATAAATGTAATTTCTAGGACACAGGGTTGACCTAATCAGCTGCATTTAATTCATTTAATTTAGTATTAATTGCAGCTGAGTTATGTCTGCTCTTGTTGCCTGTTGTGCTTTTGTCTTATTGGTTTTGTAAAGGACTTAAAAATGGATGTTTAGACTTATGTGACAATAAGAATAGTAGTTCTGAAGCAAATAGCATATTAATTAATAGGATTTGCTGCTCGTCTTTGGACTGTTAGTCCGACTAAAAAGCTGTTTGAAGACATCACTTTGGACTCTGGCATCTTTATGATAGACATTTCTCAGCATTGTCTGACTGAAAACATCAATAGCCGACAATAGGTTATCACTTGATTACTGATAATAAAACAAACTGTTAGCTGCAGCTAATATTATCATCATCATTTGTTATTTCCATAACGTGAGACGATGAGCTGCGGTGATGTCATGAGAAAGAGAGCAGTGGTCAAGCCCATTAATCTCTGACCCCTGCAGGAGCACCGTGCTGCGACCCGCGATGACCTTTGAGGTGACCCAGGTGACTGGGTTCTGGGTCAGATCTTTTGTTGTCTGAAAAGGGGGTTAACAAGGAGTCCATCTGAGGGGTGGGGCGGTGTTAGGAGTGTCAGAGCAGACACTGGATAGCATACGGGCTTTGTGTGGGGAGTCCGACGTGGCTCGTACCTTCACACGAGACAGAGCTTTGGTCGGACACCCCCTGACCTTATTCCCATACAGGCAACTTGGATCGACTTTTCGAGAGAGCCGCTGAGAACAATGTGTGACATTATCCAACACCGTGGTGAGGAAATGGCGTGAGCAATGCGTCGCGTATGCTAGATACGCACGAGTGTGGCGTTCTTGTCCCACAAAGAAATGCAGGAGCTACTCACAGCTGGACAGCTTGGAAAACAAAGAATTAATAAATGTGGTATACTCATGGCCTACTGGTTACTTTGCATATAATGTAATCGGCCAGTTTAATTACAGCCAGGTTTCTTTGTCATCCCTCCGCTCTCCCTTTGTTTACAGTCCGTCCCCATGATCTGCTATAACATATATAAAAAAAGACAAATGCCAACTAGTGCTGGCATTTGTGATGGCAGACCAGAACGATTTCCAGGTCAAGCGAAACGACTACAGGCTCAATATTAATCACTTAAATAACACTGCAGGAACATTATGGAACAAGCAGTTTGGTTACAGCTGCAGATATAATCATTAAAGGTCAGTCTCTCACAGTGATGTCCGCTGATGATTACCACAACAGAATCTTACATGTTTTTAGCCGGTGATCACAAAAACACAAAAACTAGAAAACAAAGGTCATTGTATCTTAATCATATGATTGACTGATCATGAGAAAACTAAGGTTGCAACGTTAAGATCATATAAAAATCATTGCACCGACATGCGCGGTGCTCTCCGTACTGTCTTTGTACTTTGGTAGTTCACACATCAGAAACCATAGGTACGCCGCAGCGTCCGCAGCATAATTCAGCCAGAAAAAGTGGGCCAACACAAAGCCTCTTGAATGGCCAGAGGAGGACAAAGAGCAGATCTTGTTATCAAGCTTCAGCGGGCACAAGTGTACATAATGAAAAATTTACATTCCCGCTGCCATCGCATACAGCAATCACCCAGAGGCGTTTCCAGTGAATTGAATAGAACAGCTTGGCTTTCCCAAACATGCTTATCTTTGCATAATGGAGCTTCAAAGTTACTGGACAACAAGCAACATACATCAAAACACAGAAGTGACCTAATATTACATAGACAGGTGTCCACTCGAGGCCATTCTCCTTCTTTTTCATTCACTTCGTTCTGCACAATAACTTCTATAGATAGAAATAAACTTAAAGTACAGGTCAAATTTCACATTTTGGTTTGTGGAGCATGTTCTGCTGTTCAAGTGGCTTAACAGACTACATTTCATATAAAAACAAAAAAGAAAAATAAGCGTTTATTATACCTTTATCAATGTATCTTTGAATTATAAAATAACTTGCCTCAGAACATATCTTTGCTACAGCTCTTTAATAACTAAACTTTGGTTTGGTTTTCATCTTTCATCAGTCGTGAACACAACATTGACATATCGTCACCTTTTAAGTTGATATGGTGAACTTGTTAGCAAACAGTTACTTATTTACACATCCAGCAGTTACGGTGCAACATTATCATTCGTGTGGAGTCGTGTTTGTGTCACTTGATGAATATAAGTCCAGTATTCACTCTCTTTTAGCTCTGTTTTTGGTTTCTGCCAGCTCCTGAGTTAAATATCGGTCTCTTTAGCAGCTAAATGCTCCACTATGTTCAGCAGCTAGTCTCTAACTGTGTCTGTCTGCTGTTTGGTGCTGAGCAGGTAGTGGACAGTGGGTTCTTAGAGCTTTTTCTCTGAAACCAGCTGCCTGCTGCGGTGAGAGTGAACCAAAACAGTCAAGTTGTAGCCGGATGGATAAACAATGAGCTGAAACTCACTATGAAGCTCCGTAAAGCCGAGAGGAGCTGCAGATTCAGGTGATAAATCTCTGCAGGTTCATCACTACGCGCGACACATGTCATAAAAACACTGATTATTTCCGAGCTGAGCTTTTGTAAACTTCACTGCAAAATCTCAGACTTAAATATCTTATTTTCTTAATTCTTTGTTTCCATTACAATTAGTTTCATACCAAACATTTGGCTCATATGGGAATACATGACACCGCTATTTATCAAACATCAAAAAAACATTGTTTGAATCACCAACTATGGTGTCACATTTTGTTCTGACTACAACAACAAAATGTTCTGAAGCCACCAGAACTCAGAGCCATGAAGTGCAGTACATGCAGAATCTGCAGCTCTCCAGAATTGAAAGACGACAGTAGTTAAGTATTATCTGCTGTCTTCTTTCAATTCTAGAAAATTCCTGAAACAGGAGAAGGTTTGGGTCTTGCTTTCTCTGGGCCCCATGTCGGCCCTCGGCCAACGTATCTGCTCCAGTATTTGATAGATCAAATCTGACAAACAAGCAGTGACCCTGAAAATCAGACAGTTTGTCATACTTCAGCTGCCTTTGGAAGCATTTCATTATTGCATGATGTAGAAGATAGTGATGCAGCTGGAACCATGAGGTTTATTCATATAAGCATAATTTATTCAAGTAATAAAACTCTCAAGGCAAGGCCTACTAGTGTCAAAAGGTACATTATAGTTGTTTGGACTTTGGTCTCATCCAAAATAGTTTATACTAAATTATGGGACCAATATTTCAGAAGGTGGCAGCACAGAAACCATCTGAATTTTAATACTTTATTAAGTATCTGCTGTTCATGTGGCTTCATAATTATCAGGATAAGGCAGGTTAAAGTAAACTTTTATTAGACATCTACCTAACCTATAACAGTAAAGCAACTTTGTCCTTTAAACTAATAAGAACACACACAGAATCCACCACGTTTCCCCCCTTTTACGACTAAATGGTTGGACTGAAGCCTTGTAATAGTATCGCTGGCTTCGTCCAACAAAGTGATGTACATCTTGGCACTTGCAGAACATGAAGTTCCACCTGGAAAGTTGCTCTCTGTTAGCATTTAGCTTGCTCATATTACCAATATAGCTAGTGTCATCAATGTGGCAAACACAACTGAGAGGCCGGAGCTAATCTTTTAGATGAAAACCGTGGTCTTGGTTAAATACTGGAAATGCTGACTTGAAGTATGTGTTTAGTTTTTCCAACCAAAACCATGATGTCACCCTGACCTTAACAAAGATATTTTAGTGTCTCAAAGCTAACCACACATGGGACTCAGGATGCACACCCCAGTCTTTGGTGTCAAAGTCCTGCACTTTGTGCGCCAACCATCCACCCCAGAAGAATGTAGCTTCTTTGAATGGAAAAAAAACTAGGCAGCAAATTTGTTTCCTCCTAGAATAAAAATATATATTTTTGTAGACAGGGTTTCAGATCAAACCAAATGAAGTCCAGTTGTCGACACTTTCAGAAGACAAATCTTTCTGTCCTGGGACTGTGACCCAGAGGCCAGCTTGGCTCTGGTCCCGGCCTTCATCATGGAGCCTCCAGCATAAAGCTTACTGACACCGCTCCACAGAGAGCCGGGTATGCTGGGGTTTATCTCACAGAGGGCTTTACTTTGCTGGAAGCTGAGACCCCAAAAAAAACATTTAGCACACTGCAAATATTTATCAAATATTTGTCCCATCATGCTATTTACAACAGGATTAGCGGGGATGTTCTGTGCTTGCGTCGCTTCAATTTCCTGTCCAATCCCCACATGCCATCCTGGCATCTTTCCAGAGCGTTGTTACAGGCCACCATGTACCCTCGATAACAAAAAGAAAACACACACACATGCATGACGCTGCCAAAAAGAGACTTAACAAAGTGTTTGCAGCCAATCACAGGAAAGATTTGGGATAAAGTGTTACTTAACAGCGTGGAGCTGCTGTTAAAAGCAACAGCGAATGACACTTTCTCTTGTCTGTCATTACTGAGTTATTTTAAACAGGTGGAGCTGTGCAGACTTCGGTAAGCTTTGCCATGACTGACAAGCTCAAGCTACAGTGTTATATGGTTTGGGTGGTGGAATATTTGTATTTATAGATTAATTAACTAATCAACTTTTTAAAAAAAATGATTTATTTTGAAATAATACATTATATATAACCCACTGCTTGCTCAGTGACATATGCATATGGCACTCTTGTTTACACCACATATTGCATGTCACTGCTGTCAGGTCACATGAGATAACAATAGCAGGAGTCTGAATCATGAAACGGTGCTATATTTGGACAGCATTAACCCAGCGTATTAAGCTTGTAGGGGGGTGGGGGGGCACAGTGACAGAGACCCATGGTGTTGGACATCCTCAGCCGCTGTGTTAATGCTGACGATTGGGGGAGACACGCCCCACCCACATGGCCCATACTGGTTACGTGGTGGAGGGAGGTGGAGGGCGCTGCAGTTTGTTTCGGATCCATGCCAGGACGGATTCAGACCGCAGACAGCGAGGACGAGAGCAAGATAAAGAATTTGCTTTTAATTTCACAGCTGAGAAGGCCGTCAGTCATTTACGGCCAAAGCCATCTCACATCAAACACATCACACTTCATTTCTCTTGCAGAGTAGTTTTTAAATGTAATCTTGCTTCTGATTTGAATCCATGTTTCCACAGAGTAACCTGATTTTCATCTCCCTGTTTACACAACATTTTGACTTCTCTCCAGGTGTGTCTTTGACTCCTCGACATCCCCACGAGTTTCTAGCATTAACCTAAACTTAACGCCGTCTGCTGGGTTTGGTTTTTTCTTTGTCATCAAAAGCCACGACAGTGAGCTCATCCTCCACATTACTGGTGACTTTCACATGTGAATCATTCTATGTTTATTCTCTTATTTTTGGACGTTCTCTCAAACTGCTTGGTGAATCAAAAATGCACCTGCAGAGAGCAGACAGTCAACAGACAACTGCATCCACTGTGTCCTGCTTTACTTTCTAAAACCAGGATATATTTGACTTTTTGAAAATGCATAAACATATTTGACAAAATTAGTAAACTCAAGTAGGCTGTACAATAGAAAATCAACGCAACAAACTTGTGATTGGATGAACACGGCTCATTGCTGGTCTGTCATTGGTCTTTGCTTCTGATGGCTCTTTTGGCAAAACATGAAATGTCTCCATAACTCAGTTTCTGAATCAGTTTGGGATGTGGAGGAGGTCATGCTTCATGTTAGACCTACAGTACGCTGCCTAGATTTAAAAGATGTACATTTGGATAGAGTCACAACTGACATTTAAGCGG
This sequence comes from Macquaria ambigua, assembly GCA_008360985.2. NCBI lineage: Eukaryota > Metazoa > Chordata > Actinopteri > Centrarchiformes > Percichthyidae > Macquaria > Macquaria ambigua. The sequence continues at coordinate 37,051 of VMKM01002614.1, forward strand.
CGTTGCCAGGTTCTGAAAATCAAATAGTCATATAAAGACTTAAGAAGGCTTTCAGAGAAGCCTCTTGAACATTCAAATTCAGACTGAGTTTGCAACATATATGAATCTCTTCTAAAGGTCTGTGCCACAGTTCACGATACATCCATGGGTTAACTGCCCTGGGCTTTGACTACAGGCTAGCCTTTATGATGGAGGCTACAGGACACAATATGCACCCTAGTTTGTGAGGAGTTTTGTTCCATAAGCCATGCCAAACAAAACGTGAGGATAACCATAGCAAAACCCAAAACAAAAGTTGTGAAATATAGTCACATAGAGTTTTAAACGGTTGTGAGTGACAACAGTGGCTACATTTCCTAAATCCAGGGTCGGGTTTCCACAATACGTTATTGACATTGTAAATGTACGCTGAGTAATCAGGTAGGTTCCAAATCAGCTCCAAACCATTTCACTATTATGGAAAGAAAACTCAAATTATGACATATCGAAATTATCGTAGATTTATGGGTTGTTGTGATGCTAATTCTACATCGTACAAACGGCTTATTTAACATACAAATACGTTAATTATTCTACACTTGGCAACCACACATTCAGGTGGTTTAAGTCATTGACAGCACAGTTGTTTAGCAACAAACAACAAAAATGAACACTGTCTTCTTCCCTTTTCAGTTTTTTTTATTTAAAATCTTTTGGAGTAAGAATAAAATTGACTACAAATGATAACTGAAAGAAAAAGGTAACGTGACAGTATAACCCACCTCAGCGTTTCTATGAGCTTCTCTCAGCATCACACAGTCTAAATTCGCCGCAGCGCTCTTTAAAAACTTTCTGCTCAGCTCAGGTGTTCTGATCTGTACAGTAACATGTCAGCAGCTAATCAGGAAGTGCCGGTCAGGATGTTGATACTGTAGCCTGCAGAGAACGCAGTCTGGGTGCAGATCAGTTGTGACAACTGACGAGCAGTCTCTCTGTGTGTGCACGTACAATTTTGTGCTACTTTTCTTTTGTGCCAATGACGGTGCAACCTGAATTCAGCTAGTTTTTAGGTGATGTTTCGTTGGAGAACACTTACTGGCTAATGTTGCTTTTTCAGTAGTGCTGAAGTAGTACGTTCTGAAACAAACAAAACATTAATCTGATAGGATCATGAGCAAGAACAAAGACAAACCTCAACCTTTACATTTCACTTCTCTACAGACATGATTATATTTCTACATCCCCTCACTGTGCAGGACAGAGAGCAGGAGAGTGAATGTGTGTGTCAGCATGTACGCATGCAGCCACACACACACACACACACACACAGTACAGTGCATGCATACAGTATGTGTGTGAATGTGTTTGTGTTAATTTTTCTACCAGAGTGTGAATGGCAGTGAGTAAATATAGAATGTTTCAACTCCTTCACCCCCCAAACACTGCAGTAAATGAACACGCAATGCACACATACCTCCCCCACATCCACTAACATACACATGGATGCACGCAACACACACACACACACACACACACACACACACACACAGCCACACATATATATATAACATGAACACGTGGTCACTAATGCAGGGGGAAATCACGCACCCTTTCGTGTCTTTGAGAGGCAATCCAGAGAGGTGGGAGGAGGAGGAGGAGGAGGTGGTGAGGAGTGATGGGATTTGGGTGGGGTAGGGTGGGGAGGGGTCACTACTGATTACCAGGTTTTCCCTTTGGTGGCCTGCATTCCTTGCTGCGCCATATCGTGATCAGCGGGGCTGGGGGGATGGGGGTTAAGCCCTGCAGGGGAAGGACGGAGGGAAGGACAGAGGGAAGGACGTGGCAGAGGGAGGAAGGGAGGGAGCGTCGTCATGAAGGGATGACCCACTGCTGATCGTGTAGCCCACATAGCTCTGCCCTTTCATTTGTGTGCACATAGATGACCTACAGGAAGGAGGGGGAGGGGTATTTCAAATAAAAAATACATCGCCCTCATTCAGAGCAAAACAGCGATGGATATCATGACATGTCACAAGACTTTCACAACAGCCAACACGGCTTACATAACCAATCCTGGAGCTGGAGCAGCAGGCTATAGAGACGTTGCAGAGTGCAGCTCTGACAGATATTTCCAGCTGTGTGCCAAGTCAATGCGTGCCGTGTCATGGCAGCCATGTTTGGACATTAATTTCATTAAAACAGAGTTATTTGGCCTCATTTTCTTTCAGACATGCAGCAACATGTCCTGCAGATGTAGCCACACTGAGTTTGAATTGATTGACATGAATTCAGCTGCATTATTTGCCAATAGACTTCTTACAAAACAGTCAAAAGTCATCAGTCTTCATGGGTACAACAATAAATAGTGTTTTACATAATTCATTTTCTATATCCATGTCCTGATCCTGGGGGAGTTGCATAATGTATGTGCTGTGCAGGTCCATGTTTGCCATCTCTCTATTATTGGAAGACATTTTAAGCTGGTGCTTTTATAACAGATATGATAATGGTCTACCTTATGGAAACTTCTGAAAGATTAATTTCTCCTCTACTGCTGTGTTGTTCTTTTGTTCCTTGTGATTTTATGGCTTAAGGACACAAGTTGAAAGGCCATAAAACTGTCAATATGGTTGATTGTTGGGGACTGATATTTTGCCATTTTCCAATAAGAAAGAAATCAGGTAATTTATCAAAAACAGGAGAAAATCAGGTGGTAAAAATTTGATTAAATAATTACCATGTAGATTTGTGTTTTGGGAACATTGTGTCATGAACTTGACTCAGAACAGGAGGACTCAAATGCACAACTCGTTCAGACAGGGTATTAAGTTTCCAAAAAGCTTTACTGACGAACATAACAAAAAACGCTCACGAGGAGGATAAACAAAGTACAAAAGAAAATGCTCACAAGGAGGATCAAAAGTAACATAAACAGTAGCAAAAACCTGAAGCATGGAAGAATTGCTGGTACGCTTGGCTCTAATGCTGACGGACAGAAACAAGACGAACTGGCACAGGACAAGGGGAGACACAGACTATTTATACATGAGGTAGGGGAACACAGGTGAAAACAATCAGGGGCGGGGGAGACAATCACAAAGGCGGGAAAATCACACAAAGGGAGGAAGTCAGGGTCTGAAACGAGAGGGAAGGATTAGTACAAAATAAAACAGGAAGTGCAGGACAAGACTAGACATGAGTGACTTCAACTTGACAAAAAAAAACAACAACTAAGACATGACATGAAATAAACTTAACAAAGACGACGAGACACCACACATTGTGAAAGCATTTTCTCAGGTGTCCTCACCACAAGAGGACCCTGGTTAATGTTAACTGTGTTAAAGGCCGTCGTCTGTCAGCAGGAAACACTACAACTTTATGCTGTTTATGAACATTACATTATATTAAAGGTTCTGCTCCTAAAGTAAATTCTGAGTGACTTTAAAACTTAAAACATGTTCAAGCAACATGCTGCTTTGTTCAGTGATTGTAAAAAGTATTAAAAACCTTTACTTAAACCTGCAGTAACTGATTTTTTTTGGCTACTCTGGGGCAGTGCAAACAGGCTGTAAACAGCACTGACATATTATCACTTCATATAGTTCATATGGTGAACATGTTAGCAAATTGTTGCCGATTTACACGTCCAGCAGACACAGAGCAACATTCATTTGGAGTCAAGTCCAAAATTCACTCTCCTTTTAGCTCAGTTTTTGTCTTTTCCAACTCCTGAGAGAAATATCTGGCTCCACTGTGTTCACCAGCTAGTCACTAACTCTGCCTGTCAGCTGTTTGGTGTTGGGCAGGTAGTGTACAGTGGGTTTATCAGAGTTTTTTTTTACTAAACACAGCTGCCTGCTGCACCTGGAAGTGTCGTAAAACCAAAACAATGAGCTAAAAGATGCTGAAAATGTTCTGTAAAGCTCAGAGGATCTGCAGAGTCGGGTGATAACTTTCTGTGGGTTTGTCACTACGGATGACACCTTTCACATTACACATTGTACAGATACAGCTTGAATGTAGACTGTGCTGAACCTTGTCCTCTAGCAGGAGGAAACAGTGTTACACACACACTCACACACTCACACACACACACACACACACACACAGCCAACACCAAACCACAGTAAAGTGAATCCCTCTGCAGTCACAGGGATTATTTCTCCTAATCTCCATCTATATTTACAACAGAGTGTATCTGAAAGAGCTGTAGTTCACTTTAACAACAGGCATGTTGCTATGATAAAATCACAGGATTAATCATAATTCCATATCCTGTCCGCTACAGGTTTAAACTGTGATCTATGAACTACAGAGTTATCAGAAGCTCTGAGCACAATAATGGCCATCTGACATGCATCTGCAGGAGTACTGGTTACGCAACGGCAGTCACATGACGGCAGGTTTGATATATGGGGGGGGGCTGCAAGCGATGCTGACTCTTCCAAGAAACCCAGGGGAGCTCTTATTGGCTTAGTTGTGTCATCCAGGATCTTGTCAGGGTTTTCTCTACAGTAAACACAATAACGCTGTGTGTCCGCAAAATGGCAATCGAGCCCAAGTACGGTGGGGGTAGTATATCAGTATGTAAAGTAACGTTAGAGGCAGACTCTGAAGAAGCAAGACGTTATAAATAGAAACTAATAGAGCTTGTCATCTTTGTCCCTTTTTTTTCTGCTGTGATCTTTAAGGTGCCTGAAGTTATATTTACATTCACTGATTCTCTTGTGTGTTTCCTTGAGGTCAAATAAACATGCCGAATGAATTTCCTTCCTTATAATAAATCATATGCATAGTTTGGAAGAATTTGAAGCCTGAAATTTAAAATGTTTGTTGACATATAAATATTCGGGCTGGGATGATATGCTTATCTCTCGATTCGATACTATCACGATACTTGGGTGCAGATTCGATATGTGTTGCAATTCAATATTACGATCTATTGCGATTTTTGTTTGCTTTTTTAACACTAGACCTCTGGGAAAAAGTTGAATCACACACTTCTAGAGACTGTATATCTGCAGTATATATGAGGCACATTTCCAAAAACAGTGCACATCACATGTCAGTCAGTCTTTCTGACTTTTATTTCAGCAGCATCATTGCTATACTGCATATAAAAGTGGTAAATAAAACATTATTAATATATGAATATATATTTATTATTAATATATTTTATTAATATATAATGAGGGGCTCCCTGGTAGCTCACCTGGTAGAGTGCGTACCATGTGTGGGCCCTCTGCTGCACGTCGTCCCCTCTCTCTCTCTCTCTCTCCCCTGCCTTTCCTGTGTCTCTCTACTGTGACGATCAAGAAAATGAAGCAGAAATGCCAAGAAAAATTATCTTTTAAAAAAAATATATAATAAAATAATATCGATTCAGGAATCAAAAAATCAATTAAAAAGCGTAAAAAAAAAAAGAATCATGATATTTAAGTGAATCGACTTTTTTCCCCACCCCTAATAGTTATTGCCACATTACCCACTCTAGAAAACATTGCTCCATAGCGGTGAGAATCTCCAGTGGGTACTTTTAACATTTAGAATACAGTAACCACATAAAGAGTGCTGAGATCAACGCTGTTTGCGTCGCAGCTGCTTATCCACGTATACATGTTGGTAAAAATCAAGTACATGATGTGCCTCGGAGCTTAACAGCAATAGGTAACTTTAAATGTAACTTAAAGTTTGTCCCAAAAGTGCTCAGCAAATCTATGTCTATCTGGCCATTAGTTTTCAAGGTACTTCATGGAACAAAATGTTGGTGAGTGGAAAATTTGAAGCTGAAGGGGGCACTAGAGGGAAGGGCTGGGTGTCTCCCAAATAATTAGAAAATTGTAAGTATCCATACCAAACTTTAGATATGAGATATGTCTGTCTGGACCAGCGTTTGACACACAGACTGGAAAACTCGCCCCACACATAGATAAAGTGGAGAGAGCAGACTAATACTAATAAGCGTATCACTGATTCTCCACACCGAATTATCTGTGACAATACTTAACACTGCTGGAAACACTGCATGTGGCCTTTTCAGTGCAGAACTGTTTTCAAAAGTTAGAAAACCACCAGTAACGTGATGCAAAGCTTCCAGCCTTCAGTGTAAATCCTGCAGGATATGTTGGCATCACTGCAACACTGTTGACAGTTGCACATGACACATTAGAGGAAAACACATGAGCACCCTTGACATCCGTCACCTTACAACCTGAGGCTCCAGCACCTCCAGGGACACAAAGTGATTCACAGACAACATTTCCATATTTAACTCATCAGCTACCGCAGCTCTGTTGTCACACATGGAGCATAAATGATCCAAAAGGCAGACAGCTGTAAAGATGCTTCTTATGGCAGCTGGGCTGGATAATACTGTCAGCCAGATTAAGCGGGCTCTGCCAGGGCTTTGTTCAACTCCTATGACATGTTCAGTTACATGCACAGCCATGACTGTGAGTGTTACAGACACATTCTTTTAAAAACAGATACAGTATCCAGGTAGAAAAACTCTCCCACACAAGCACAATGCAATTTTAATGCATTTTAATATTTGATGTTGGTGAGCCTCTCTTAAGAGTTTAACAGTTCCTCTAAACATCCAAACAGAGCAGCGACAGCAGAGAGTTGAAGCAATGGCAGCGTTTCCAGAGTGTACTGGAGCTAAGTCTTCGCTCCACAGACCACCTACTTTCGGATGCTTCTGACAAGCAGGATTTGCTCTGTTTACAAACAACAATTTATGGCTGACCACAGAGGCAGCCCGCGGCGACGGGGCCCTCAGGGTCCATGGAGCTTTTCTCCCTGCGGAGCTGCTTCCTTAATGTAGGAGCCCCTGAGCTCGTTAATTACTTAGAGACCGTCCAGGAAGTAGGCTAATGCAGTTAGACAAGAGGGTTTGTCTATAGGCTACACTTTGACCTATTGGTACTGAAATCCACAATCAATAATGCACTGTGACAGGTCGAGTAGCCGGAGAATACTACATATGTTAGCGAATGGGAAAAATAAACACAACTTCTATTAATAGCTCTAAAATGGTAATAATAGAAATTAGAAAAAAACAGCTTCAGTATGGGCTTCATTTTGTTTCTTCAGGGCATCAAAAGCCTCCACATACTGTATACACAACATATGAACCAAGCAGCCGCACAACACACACACACACACAATAAGAAGATGAAATGCATTTCCTTCATCCGCCTAAAACACTCATATCACTGCTGCTGTATCCTGTCCGTCTCACCCCAAACAGCCATCTGAAAAAGCCGCTGCCTTAAACAAACATTGCTCTGCCTCCATTTCATAAATTCTTTAAACTCCAGGGCTTCGCTCAATTATTCATGCTTCAAGAGCATCCGACGGCCGCATTGCAGCATTCTCTTTTAAAGATCACCGCCTAAAATAACAATGTCTCCACTCCGCATCGTAGAGAGAAGACGGCACACATCCATCCGTTGGCATGCAACCCTTTCCGGTGCTTTGGCGTACAGTTTTAATGGACACCCAGCAAAGCTCCATCTCCTAATCCTCGAATAAGTAATGTCACACACACACACATGCAGACATGGGTCTCAATGAAATATTGAGGGCCTTTCCCCGGGATGAAATCATCTGAATAAGGCGGTGGCTGGTTGCTCCTCTCTTGGTGTGGTGGTCTCTACATCTCTGGTCGATGCGATGAGCCGTGAGATGTCGGGAAACACATCCAGCACAAATACAGAGCGAACAACTCGGCTGTTGTGACACTCTAATGGTTGGAGGGACCAAAGCAATAACTGAGGAGCATTGAGAAAACAGCCACCTCAAACTGCTGCCCTCCTGTTTAAATGAATCACTCGCTTCTCTTTATTACAAACACACGACTCTGCCAATGATGCTAAAGAGCTGCTAGGATGGAAAGAACAATTTTTCACAGATCTTCATTTGCCAAATAACGATCAATTTCAGTTTTATCCCTGAGAGATTGGTCCAGGTCTAGGCCAGCTTAAAGACTGGAAGCAGGGGGGGAAACTGCTAGCTTAACTTCCACATAGAAGAAAAAAAAACAACTTTGGACAACCGTCTTATTTACACTTTGTCTAGTAAGCTAGCCACTAATCCATCCAGGAGTCAGCTGGGGTTTCATTCAGAGTTAGAACAATTTCTAGTCGCAGGAGGACTCAATGCAATCTCTCATTAAGGGTTCTTTCACTAGTCTGAAAAGTGAAAGGTGTTCCTGTGGTTTAATATTTATATTCTTTATATATTATAAAGAATAAATAAAGAATATATTCGAAGCCTTTGTAGTTTTTTGTGAAGTTAAACTACAATGAATTCAAAAGCTCCCACGAAGATTTTCTTGCCACACTCTTATTTAATGTCATTATATCTGACTTTTTATCCGCAACCTCCGCTGTGTCTAGAAAACATAAATGCCGTCCAGCGCTTCCTGTCCAACATGGCCACCTGACAGGCCCAACTCTGCTGAGAGTAGTGATGTTTTAACCATCAGTAACAGTGTTGGGCTTGTGGAAAATGTTTTTTTTTTGGTGATGACAGGCCGGCTGTTTGTTGTGATGTTGTAGGGCTGGATTTTCAGGCATTGCATTGTTACAGACGTCAATGTGATTCTGAATTACGTAAATTCTGGTTTAACTTCGGCTCTCTCTGTCAGGACTGGCTGCATGCAGTCACTGTGGTCGAGAAAGAGCTCCGACACCAACTGTTCCCTTTTCCTCTGCATAATAATGTTCATTAATACGTAAAGAAGACAATGGTGGGATTGATAGATTCCACTTACGATGGAGCTAAGCTAGCAGTTTCACCCTGCTTTCAGTCTTTGTGCTAAGCTAGGCTAAACGTGTTGCAGATAGTTTCATGGCAAACAAGATAATTTCCCAAAACTGTCCCACTAGTTAGAAACAGGTTTATGTGCTTAACTGTTCTTGTGCAAAAGAGTCAAACCAAACAAATTAATTTTAAATTGCAGGATATTAGAGCAGCGCTCCAGGTTTGTCACGACACAGAACAAAAGCAGAGTGTGTGACCTTTGACGATGCTGGGAGCCATTCCTATTATACGGCAAGCAATAATGACTCTTAAGTAGCAAATTTACCAGAGAAGAAGTTCTTGGCTCGCAGGTAGCTGACACTCAGGCGGAGGATGGAGAGTTTGTCCAGACTGGCGGTGACCTCCTCAGGGAAAGGCAGCAGGCTGGCCAGCCGCTCCAGCTCGCCGTTCAACCTGTCTCGATGCCGTTTGGACGGGTTGGACTTGGCCCCTTCGGCTGGTGGCTGCTTCACCCTGACGGACATTACAAATGGAGAAAGAGGTCACGGCTAAACCGTCAGCAGTCGCTCAGAGCCCATTTAGGGCCACCGGGTGTCCCAGAAACAAATAAAATGTGACTTCTCTTTGGGTTCCTCTCATTCTGTCAAAAGTTCTCATTATAACAAATTTTGAGATTACAACACCTTGGTGGTACTATACTTAATTTGGGACATTAGATTCTGGGATTATAGCAAATCTATTTTTGAGTCCGCTATAATAAATTTGGGGATTTCAACAAAATATTTTGGGGACGCTATACCACATTATGGGGATTTGAGAGTTCTACAACAAAGTTAAAAGTGGCATTTTAAAATTATAATAAACGTTTTGCATACTTTACTTTCCATAAGAATCACATGGTACTACTGTAAATTATAACAGCATTATTTTAACATTTTTGCTCTGTGTGTGTGTGTGTGTGTGTCTGTGTGTGTGTGTTATTTTTTGCCGTCTAAAATCATCTTTTGTTGACGGCATGTTGATCTTAGTGCGTGCTCAAAATTAATTTGTCCATTTGACATGTGGCCCGCCGTTTCCACAGACACCATAAATAAATTATTTAATAAATAAATAAATTTTGGGCAAATGTGTGACAGTGATGCACAACAAGTTCATTTAAATATTTCACTCAGACAAACATCATAAACCTTCAATGAAGTGTTGGAAACAACAGATTCTGCAGTGTGGAAAAGCAACATTTAAATTTCTTCAAATACATAATTTTAGCCCCGGGCCTCCTGTAGAGGCTCATGAATGTTAGCTGATATTTTCCAAAATACAACACATGCACTATGAGAGGAGGCAGATTATCGCTTTACTGTCTTATTGATCCATACTCATCTTTGAACAATGAATCAGTGTCAGTGATTTTACCTGATGTTTGTGTCGATGTATTGTGATCATGTTTAATAAGGACATTCAGTGTAAAAAGATTCATCCAAGCAAGATAACATTTCTAATTTTTGTGTTTTTAAAATGATTCCAGTATTTAACTGAGTACTTTTTTAGTTATGTAATAGTTCTCTAAAAAATATATGCTAATTAATAAATAAAAAATATTGTGCCATGTGTCATCACTTATTAAAAAATTATAAGAATATATTATTTGTAACACAAATGATTATAACAATATCTTCCACATAGCAGAGCTGAAATAAGGTTTAATTGATATTTTGGAACAATAAGTGATCCAAAAAAATGTTAATATGTTTACAGTGTCATTATACAAAACAATATATATCTTCTACCATCTTTTTTTTTTTTTTTTTTTGAGGTCAGTTTTGCCAAATTGATCAGATATGTTTTTTCTCTGATGCTGCACATAATACTGGCAGTTTAATGTGTTTCAAAATGCAGCAAGAATTAAAGGCAGACTAGTAAAGGCACTATGATGAAGTACAGCAGTCCAGAAATTATGATACTCTGCTCTGTATTATCAATTTATTCTCTTGACCGCCCTGTTGTATTTACATGTTCAATTCAATTCAATATTTTTTTGGTGTCTGAGGTATAGAGAGCTGCAGGAATGAGTCCTAAAACCTGAAAATGAGTTAGCATGTTAGCATGTTAGCTCTTCTGGTTCCCTCGTCTGGAAGTCAGTGGGTTTCTTGAATGGGTTTTTGGTTTGATGCCTGAAATAAGGTCTGTGGTTAACACAAGCTTGAGAGATTTTCACGTTTTGTTCTGCAACATAAAATCCGTCAGTAAATACTCCACTCGTGAGTTTTGAAGCTTTTACGTGTCTTAAAAAAGGCGGTTGCTAACAAGTGTCTAAATGAGACTACAGAGGTTGTCGGGGACATTAAACGTCATCACGCCGAAAACAGAAACTCTTCTACTCACTCGTCCGCCTTTACAGCCTCGTTGGGTTTATACTGCAAACTGTTCTAACTCAAACTTTCCCAAAGGCTTCTGTAGAAGAGGTCAGCGCATGAATTCAGATTACAAGTTGGAAGCTTAGTGGTGGAGACGCTGAAGTCATGTGACCGTGGTGTAGTTGGTTTATAGCCTAACGTTAGCTTTTTACTTCTGGAGATTGCATTTAGGCTTCAAACATCATAAAAGTGGTGTTCATTTGTATCATAAACTTTTGTTTGCCACAGAGATTATTTTCTGCAATAATCCAAAATCTAATGCAGAAATCCCACTGGCTTTTTGTGGAGGGAACCAGGGCGATACAAAAATACGTCATCCCTGCAGCTCTCTATTTCACACTTAATTAGTTTCCAAGTTACTTACTGACCATCGAGTCAACATCTACAACAACGAGACGTTCTATTGACAGAGCAAAGCATAAATGTAGGTTTACTCTTTTATGTTTGTCTTAAACAGTGGACAGCTTTGCCTCTTCAGGCCTTTAAGAAGTATTTTAATAAGAAGGAAAATAAATCACTCTCTGGTGGAACTGCTCACACCTCATGTCGTGTACTGATTAACCTGAAAGAGGTTGTAAGTAGACAATGCTTTGTTTTCAGGGGTCAAAAAGGTTGGGCTCCACTGCTCCATATCCTCATTTATTGTCTTATGCAACAGTGATTTTCATGTGCAACACACAGATGTTGACCTAACACATTGTTATGTGATTGTGTAAAACCTACTTTACAGTTTGTGTTGATGGCTTGATATAATAAAGAGAATAAGGGCCAAACAATTATTTTCATCATAATTAATCCTCTGATTTTATATGTTTTACTATTAACTGTTCAGTCTATAAGATGTCATGAGAATCATAAGAAATATCTATCATACATTTCCAGAGTACAAAGTAATGTCTTCAAACAGAAAAAAACAAATGTTGTTCAATCTGGAGATTTCAGAGATCTCCAAACTTCCGGTCACTACTTGGTTGATCAGGATGGGATTATTGTAATTTCCATGTTTTTATGGATAAGTAAATTGAACCTTGATATATTTCTTTTTCTTTTATATATTTATATGTGCTGCTAAGTGGAGAGGATTGCTGCCAAACCAAATTTCATTGTGTTTAACATGCAACGACAATATCTATCTATCTATCTATTCAATTCAGTTAACTTTATTGGCATTGACAAAAACATGTTGCCAAAGCAGTTTACAGAAGATTCATATATTACATATACATATTAAATACACAGGTGTCAGATATGCCTAGCTATCTATATCTAGCTATCTATCTATCTGAAACACAGTAACTGTGGAAAAGCAGTAAATCTTCAGCAGCAAGCGATAAATCATCAAAACAGTCACTGGTCAATCAGTTTATCTGTGTGTGTGTGTACATAAAAAGCCTGGTCCTGAACCACAACAGTTCCTGCTCTGCTCTCTCAGCTGAAAACGAGAGAGCAGAAAGATCCACTAGGTGAAACGTCAGCATCTTTGTACCCAAAAGTGTCTCAGATACCAGTTTTAGTTTTATTGTGAATCTGTCTCATCACAAAGGAGGATTATGGGAATTTTTTTCATGAGGACAGACGCCCAGTCTCCTTTTTTGGGAATCATCGTGCACTACAGATCAATTTCTGCCTTCATATTGTCAGATTAAAGCATTTTAAATGGAAACAGTCTCACTGCCTATAACATGTTTAATTCACAGGCTGAGTCATGCAATATATACTGTATATATGAGTGACTTCAAAACCTACAGCAGCCACACCATTTATTGACACACACTGTGGAGCTGCAGTCATTTTATACTGCAGGTCAATAATGTTCTGACTGTTGTGGTTTACTGCAGTTTGGAGCTTTTCCAAAGTCAGTCACATGTGATCACATCACAGAGCAAAGACCAAAGGACTGCTCTGGATTCATTGATTCATTGTCTGTTTGTATTTTACTTTCGTTTTTTTAATTATTGGCAGGGAGATGGCGTCAGTTTGGACGATGATGTCACACCAAAACAGTTACTGCTCAGACTTTATAATAATATCAGACGGTTCATCTTTAATTTGGATGTTCTCATCATCACTGCTGAGGACTGCTGTTACAGTCCAGTCAAAGCCTGAAAACAGGTCGATTTAATAATAATAAAAAAGAGTCATGACCGGGTTTTTTTTTCATATTAAGATTTTTGCCTAACAAACACAATATTTTATTAAGAAACGACTAAACATTAAATATACGGATCAAAACAACCTGACGAGAGAAAAGAAACCTGCCCCTCTGATCCTCTGAAGGGCGTTTTGACAGAAAATGGCGCAACACCCTGCAGGAGGGTCCCGGTGAGTCAGTGAGAAAAACAGAGTGCAAAAAAGACAAAACGTCTAATTATGTGTTCTTTTCGTTTATTTGCGGAATTATGTTAAAAAAAAAAAAAAAAAAAGCTGTATAAATAAAAACCAAAGAGACGTGTTGAAGGTTAAATTCAGGCCGCAGTTACAGGCCTGCAATAATCCGCAGGCATTAAAGAAACCCCGCACAACATTACACAACGCACAGAACATTTCCAGCCTATACAGGTCTATTTCATTATAGAACGAAATATCCTACAAGTAAATATAAATATTCATTAAAGTGCATTTGCGCTAAGAAGCAAACGAACTCTTGAAGTAAAATCTATTTCCTGCATCGATTAAGAAACCGGTTTGCTTAAATGTTCTATCAAACTATTGAGGATTGTCGCAGGTTTGTGCATTTACAAACTGACGTCACAGTTCATTCAGGCTCGCCAGGTCGATTTTTACATTTTTAATACGAGGCTGTTATTTTGGTATTGTATTGGAAGTGAAAATAAAAACAAAACTGAAACGAACTTACGCTCTCTGGACTGGTTTTCTCCTCTTGCGTCCTGCATACATGACGGCTCTTCTTATATAAGCCTCTGATGAATCCCTCAGAAACACACGGAGCCTCTGTCTCCGCTACATGTAAGCCACCGAGAATATTCTGCTATAATCCTCCAGATCTCCACATTCTCAAAAAAAAAAAAATCTGACAAATAAAATAAAAAATAAAAAACACACAGCCAGACACCAAACCAGTTAAGTTAGGTCGAACTGGACCGTCTTTTGCCTCGGTTTTTATGGTCCGCTCTGCTTAGGAATTAAATCAAAACCTACAAAAGAAAAAAAAAGAAAAACGCAGAATCCGATCCGCTAAAAACCAAAACCAAAGGAGAACTCGGAAAAATAACGAAACAGCCGGTGTCCCATCAGCCTTACAGAAAGATGAACTTGTTCCAAGTAAAAAGGCGATGTTGAGTTTTCATCCTCATGAAGAAAAAAAAGGATGCGATTATCAGATAAGAGGCGCCGTCTGCAGAGAAACCCTCCTCATCATCATCATCATCCTCATCCTCCACTTTATGAATACAACAGGAGAAGTTCAAATAAACACAGTGAAAGCTTCAAGTATTTACATGTTATAATCGACAGCAGTGGTGCACTCCAATTAGCGCCGGACATGAGCTGCAAGAGGGGAGATGGCGGGCGCGCGCATTCCACTGACGGGCGCGCGCTCAAGAAGCTTCTTGTAAAATTACAGCACCGGGGCAGGAGGCACGCGCGGGCACGCCGTAGAGTCTCCTGGAAACACAGGCCGAGCGCGTCCACGCCGGCGCGTTCCCGAGCGAGGCCCGCCGTCCAATCAGCGCCCAGATGAGAGATGGAGGTTTATGTTGAGCCTGCAGTGGCCCGTGCTGAATGTGGGTCAGGGGTTAGACTTTTAAATAATGTAACTGAATTCATTTCTACATTCATAAAGAAATCTCTGTGGGTCTTCATCTGCAGCGCTGGGACGGATGGACATTTTCTCTCAGCTGGTGATAAATAAGAAGAACCTGCAGTCAGTAATCATCATGAGGCAATAAACAACGAGGAGTGGGACTTAGAGTTATTAAAATTATTTAAAGCAACTCTAATTTAGATTTTTGTCATAACAATGTATCAAGGCAGCTGTTTCCAGCTAAAAGGCTGCAGCACTGTCCAACAAAGGCAGAGAAGAAGAAGACAGCTAGAAAATTAACAGATGCAGCATTTAAAATACTTTTAAATAATCAGCATTGCAAATGTTTTATATGTAACATTGAATGTAAGCAACTTTTGTGTGTTAACAAGAAACTTCCATGGGACACCTTTAAAGTCCATCGTCCAACTGAAAATAAATAGCGTTTTTTGTTTGTTTGCTGCAGCATAAATACAGCATCTGCTCTGTGAATCACTTGTCCTGTGTTCTCCTTTCAGAAAAAAATCAGAAACCAGAAGGGAGAAATTTATATTTTATATTTATTGGTTTCATGACCGCCCCTAGTTTTGCATTAATTACGGACCTTATTTTGACACAGCCAATCAAATCTTGCACTGAACAGTAATGTCAGCCTTGTATCACAGGCAGAGCAGACGTCACACTGAGACACAGACTCTGAACAACATCCCACATTAGCTTCCTGCTAAACTCTCCTTCTTATCTAACTTACAAACATGTCCTTGTAGAAAAGTCTGGACATGGACAGCAGACATTTTGCTTGTTTATTGACAGTTTACAAGGAAAATCATTCAGCAAATTAACACATAACAAACCAAACAAAAGCCAGGCATTGATGGCAGAACCGAACCACCTCACCTCTCCTCAGGAGAGGCCCCCTCCCAAACAATAGTCCTGCATGGTGAGTCTGAATAAACAATTAAACAATGTTCAAACCTGCAACATAATAAAGATGACTGAAACTAACCCGTGGCTGTGTGTGCTTTGATGTAAACTGTAAGCTAATGCTAACACAAACAAAACAAATATATGTAACATGTAAAATTAAGGTGGCGAGTTAAAGAGTTCTCACCCACTTTGTCACAGTCCTGCACCTTCGCTTGTTGAACGAGCAACCAAACAAACATTCACCGGGGGAAAATGCACCGCTAACGTCAGTTTGCAGGCCAGTTAGCTAACGAGCTGCTCAGCTGCAGCACATTAAACAGCATGTAAACGTACCTGTAAATGTTACTTCGGCCCGGGTTAGATGCTGGTGTGGTCTTCACTCTTTAACACCACAGCTAACAACACACTGTCCGTCCGTCTGTCTGTCCCATCGTGACCTGTAAACTACAAACTGCAGCCTGTCAGCTGCTGTCAGTCAAACAGACACCAACAAGCCTCTGAGACAACAAGGAGCACTTTGAATATTTCCCCAAATACCTTTTTTTCTTCCTTTTAATAGTATAAAACTAGTATTTACACTACATTTAAAAAACATGTTGACACTATTTGTAACTACAAATATTTCAGTTGGACTTCAAGTAAACTATAGTTTAAAGTCAGAACATTTTCCTGATTTCAACCAGGACGTAACTGATAAAAAAAACTGTATTTGATAAAAAACAAAGAATAGATACACGAGCCAATGTGATCAAACATTCAACACTAACATTTGATAGATATACATACTCATGTAACATGTTTAAGGAACAGGTCCTGGAGGGAAACTGTTGACTGGGTTTGGAGCAACAGCTTTAGTTTAGGCTGAAATCTGCATCAGAGGGTTCCTTTCTTTTTCTCCTGTCTTCTCTTTGTCGTCGTCTTCTTCTTCTTCTCGTTCCTCTTAATCCGTGGTGGAAAGTACCTTTCTACATTTACTCAGTACTGTACTCAGGTACAATTGAGTATTTCCATTTTATGGTACTTAATACTCTTTACTCGACTACATTAACTTATGAGATATAGTTACGAGCTACTTTGCAGATTAAGACTTTTCATACAAAGCACATATATAATACATATAAAGTTATAAAACACGATGCATCGTTATAGATTAAACTAGCCATTAATGTAAAATGTAAGATGTCAAAATAACATGTTAATTCACTCAAAAAGAAAAACATTTTACGAGTACTTTTACTTTAGGGACTGAAGTACATTTTCTCATAATACTTCTGTACTTTTACTTCAGTAAAATACTTTTACCTTGTGGTATTGCTACTTTAACTTAAATAAAAGTTTTGAATACTCTTCCATGCTGGCTCTTATAGTGTTCTTCCAGGTCAAAATGAAAGTGATGTCCCCTGGAGACTGATGCCTGTTACTGCTCTTTTTAGTTCTCAGATCAGAGAAGGAGGTATGTTTCTCATTTTCATATACGAGCAGTAAAGATGGGTGACAAATTAAAAAGGAAGAAACAACAAAGTGTTGTCGTACGAACAGCTTCAGTGCTGCCTGTCATAGACACAGATAACAGACAACACCAAACTCTCCCTGAGGTGTTCAGTTAAGTTAAGATCATTCAATTTAAATAATTGGCAATATTACCAGCTCCTTACATGATAAAAGATACAATCTACATTCATAAATATGAACCAATGCAACAAAACAATAATGTTTTTGTTTTTATTTATTTTTATCATCATCATCATGATGAAGCATGACCTAAAAGGAATCAGTGATCAAAATGGTCCAGGAGAGGTCCTCTCCACCTCTGCTCCATTGATGCCGATCTGGTCCCGTCACCGTGGTGCCATCTGCAAACCTGACAAAGTTAGCTCACTTAACGAAAGGCTCAGGGCCTTTTCCAGGCGTTTCACAGCAGACCAGAAGGACTGCAGCTGCAGCCAAAGCTGGGGGTCAGGAGGAGCCTGTGGAGGTCCTAAACAGGGTCAGGTGACTAAAGGTTTTAAGTTAAGCTTTTTCTTTTTTCAGGTTTTCCTTTTTAAAATTTATTCTCTTAAATTTTTTAGCTTATGTTTTATTTGAAATGTTTAATATTTTGCTCTAATTTTTCTTCTTTTGTATTTTTTTTCTTTTTTTCCCCCTTTTTTAAATGTATTTATTTTGTTATATTTTTCCTGTTTTTTCTTTGATTTTTTATTATTTTAATATTTTTTATTTAGGTTTATTTGTTTTTACTTTTTCCTACTTTTTTCTATTTTATTTATGCATTTTTATTTTCATTTAGTTTTCACTTAATTTTTTTTTGTATTTTAAATGCCTTGCAAAGCATGGGGAGGTTTGTTTTATCAGCAGACCAGAAAGACTGCAGAAGCAAAATCTTTGGTGTGGGAGGCTGAAGAAGGTCTCAAGGAGCATCAGGTATTTCAAGGAAGATTAAATTGGTAATTTCTAAAGGTGCAGTATGTCATGGTCCAGTTTTCTCAGGCCTTTAATTCATCAAGCCACTGTGGGCGCAGTGGAAACACAGGGCGATATTTTTAATATTTTAGTATATTTTAGAGTTATATTATTATATTATATGTCAGCAGGATAGAAGGGTAGAAACTCTTGCTCGGGTGAGAGAGGAGCTCAGGTAGGTTCTGGCAATCTATTTTTGTTTTTTTAAATTTTGTTTTCATTTTTTCCTTTTTAAATGTTTTCGCCCTATTTTACCTTTTTTTTTCTTTTATTAGGCCATATAGGCCATCAAGATTTGACAATCAGGTTAGGACATGGTCCAGTTTTGAAAGTCCTTTCCACTGATTTTCAGGTGCAGTGGAGGCACAGTTTTTTTTTTTTTTTAAAATAGACTTTTTAGCAAAATGCCTGCCTGATGCAAACCATGGGGAGGTTTGTTATGGTAACAGCAGACCGGAAGGACAGGACTGCAGCGACTGCAGAAGCAAAATCTTTGGTGTGGGAGGCTGAAGGAGGTCTCAAGGAGGTTCAGTCATTTCAAGGGCAGTAACCCAAGCAAAGTTATAGAAGAATAGCAGCTCGGGTGAGGGTGGAGCTTAAGGAGGCTGCAAACAGGATCAAATAAACCGTCAGGTGAATGAGGAGTGGGAGGCAGGGCTTTGTCCAGTCACTGTTAGTAGCTTTCCTCCTCTGTTGAAATCAGCAACAGAGGAGGAAAGCTACTAACAGTGACTGCACATATAATTCACAGTGGCAAGGCATCAGGGCTGCCATGATCCAGTTTTGACAGACCATTTTCTTTGGCCACATAGACTTTCAGATGCAGCAGAGACATGGGGCTATATTTTTGTTTGTTTGTTTGTTCAGGCTATACTTTTCAGGCTGTTTCTTGCCTGAACTACACCTGAGTGGATTTTTGTTTTGGTCTCAGCAGACAAGAAACAATTCAGCTTTTGCTGGGGTTGGGAGGATTTCAAGGAGACCACAGTCAGTTAGAGGACTGAGGAAGAAGAGGCACGGCTGCTCTCAGCAGAGGAGGAGAACAATTGACAGTCATGCATCAGCAGACCAGAAGGACTTGAGTGGGGATGAGGACAGTGTGGGAAGAGCTTTAGCTTTAGCATTTTGTTATGGTGTTAGCAGGTTGGAGGGACTGCAGCTTCTTGGAAGGAGGGGAGGAGCTGGAGGAGCTGGAGGAGGCTACAGTCAGTTAGAATACTTAGGTCCAGTTTTGACAGACCATTATTTTGGCCACAGACTTTCAGATGCAGCAGAGACATGGGGCTATATTTTTGTTTGTTCGTTTGTTCAGGCTATACTTTTCAGGCTGTTTCTTGCCTGAACTACACCTGAGTGGATTTTTGTTTTGGTCTCAGCAGACAAGAAACAATTCAGCTTTTGCTGGGGTTGGGAGGATTTCAAGGAGACCACAGTCAGTTAGAGGACTGAGGAAGAAGAGGCAGGGCTGCTCTCAGCAGAGGAGGAGAACAATTGACAGTCATGCATCAGCAGACCAGAAGGACTCAAGTGGGGATGAGGACAGTGTGGGAAGAGCTTGAGGAGGTTTCATGCAGGTTCTAGCAAACCTGCAGAAGACCTTGTCCAGGCTGTTCACAGCAGGAAAGAAGAACTACTGACCCCAAATGAAGATATATTCAGGGGTTGTTTTCTGTGGACAAACCAGAGCTTTAGCTTTAGCATTTTGTTATGGGGTAAGCAGGTTAGAGGGACTGCAGCTTTTTGCAAGGAGGGGAGGAGCTGGAGGAGCTGGAAGAGGCTACAGTCAGTTAGAATACATAAGAATAAGAGGCAGGGATTTTTCCAGGCTGTTCTCAGCAGAAGAGAAGAACTACTGACACACAGGTATCAACAGACCAGAAGGACTGCAGCTTCTGTGGTTACAGAAGCCAAAGCTGGGGTTTGAGAAGAGCACAAGGAGGCTACAAACAGGTTCAAGTTCAGTGGGAGGTAGGGCCTTTTCCAGGCTGATCTTAGCAGAGGAGAACTACTGACATTGATGGCAGATATAATTGGGTGATCAAAGGGACATTTAAACCACCAATATGTCCTCTGTAGAGAAGAGGTAGAAAACTTGGATGAAGTTTTGTCTAGGGACTATATTTTTTCTAACTATACTTGCCTGAACTACACCTGAGTGGATTTTTGTTTTGGTCTCAGCAGGCAAGAAACAATTCAACTTAGGAGGATTTCAAGGAGGCCACAGTCAGTTAGAGGACTGAGGAACAAGAGGCAGAGGAGAACTACTGACAGACTTGCATCAGCAGACCAGAAGGACTCAAGTGGGGATGAGGACAGTGTGGGAAGGGTTTGAGGAGATTTCATGCAGGTTCTAGCAAACCTGCAGAAGACTTTGTCCAGGATAGAATAACTACTGACCCCAAATGAAGATATATTCAGGGGGTGTTTTCTGTGGACAAACCAGAGCTTTAGCTTTAGCATTTTGTTATGGTGTTAGCAGGTTAGAGGGACTGAAGCTTTTTGCAAGGAGGGGAGGAGCTGGAGGAGGCTACAGTCAGTTAGAATACTTAGGTCCAGTTTTGACAGACCATTATTTTGGCCACATAGACTTTCAGATGCAGCAGAGACATGGGGCTATATTTTTGTTTGTTTGTTTGTATGTTCAAGATATACTTTTCAGGCTGTTTCTTGCCTGAACTACACCTGAGTGGATTTTTGTTTTGGTCTCAGCAGGCAAGAAACACTTCAGCTTTTGCTGGGGTTGGGAGGATTTCAAGGAGGCCACAGTCAGTTAGAGGACTGAGGAAGAAGAGGCAGAGCTGCTCTCAGCAGAGGAGGACAACAATTGACAGACATGCATCAGCAGACCAGAAGGACTCAAGTGGGGATGAGGACAGTGTGGGAAGAGCTTGAGGAGGTTTCATGCAGGTTCTAGCAAACCTGCAGAAGACCTTGTCCAGGCTGTTCACAGCAGGAAAGAAGAACTACTGACCCCAAATGAAGATATATTCAGGGGTTGTTTTCTGTGGACAAACCAGAGCTTTAGCTTTAGCATTTTGTTATGGTGTTAGCAGGTTAGAGGGACTGAAGCTTTTTGCAAGGAGGGGAGGAGCTGGAGGAGGCTACAGTCAGTTAGAATACTTAGGTCCAGTTTTGACAGACCATTATTTTGGCCACATAGACTTTCAGATGCAGCAGAGACATGGGGCTATATTTTTGTTTGTTTGTTTGTATGTTCAAGATATACTTTTCAGGCTGTTTCTTGCCTGAACTACACCTGAGTGGATTTTTGTTTTGGTCTCAGCAGACAAGAAACACTTCAGCTTTTGCTGGGGTTGGGAGGATTTCAAGGAGACCACAGTCAGTTAGAGGACTGAGGAAGAAGAGGCAGGGCTGCTCTCAGCAGAGGAGGAGAACAATTGACAGTCATGCATCAGCAGACCAGAAGGACTCAAGTGGGGATGAGGACAGTGTGGGAAGAGCTTGAGGAGGTTTCATGCAGGTTCTAGCAAACCTGCAGAAGACTTTGTCCAGGCTGTTCACAGCAGGAAAGAAGAACTACTGACCCCAAATGAAGATATATTCAGGGGTTGTTTTCTGTGGACAAACCAGAGCTTTAGCTTTAGCATTTTGTTATGGGGTAAGCAGGTTAGAGGGACTGCAGCTTTTTGCAAGGAGGGGAGGAGCTGGAGGAGCTGGAAGAGGCTACAGTCAGTTAGAATACATAAGAATAAGAGGCAGGGATTTTTCCAGGCTGTTCTCAGCAGAAGAGAAGAACTACTGACACACAGGTATCAACAGACCAGAAGGACTGCAGCTTCTGTGGTTACAGAAGCCAAAGCTGGGGTTTGAGAAGAGCACAAGGAGGCTACAAACAGGTTCAAGTTCAGTGGGAGGTAGGGCCTTTTCCAGGCTGATCTTAGCAGAGGAGAACTACTGACATTGATGGCAGATATAATTGGGTGACCAAAGGGACATTTAAACCACCAATATGTCCTCTGTAGAGAAGAGGTAGAAAACTTGGATGAAGTTTTGTCTAGGGACTATATTTTTTCTAACTATACTTGCCTGAACTACACCTGAGTGGATTTTTGTTTTGGTCTCAGCAGACAAGAAACAATTCAGCTTTTGCTGGGGTTGGGAGGATTTCAGGGAGGCCACAGTCAGTTAGAGGACTGAGGAAGAAGAGGCAGAGGAGGAGAACTACTGACAGACTTGCATCAGCAGACCAGAAGGATTCAAGTGGGGATGAGGACAGTGTGGGCTCATTTAGGTTCTTGCAAGTTGTCAAAAGACAGAGAAAAGAGCTGGAGGGCTTGTGGGAAGCTTTGCCCTTCTTTGTGTCAGAAGTGACGGATGTTGTCCACAGTGGTAAGCCATCAGTCATCAGTGCCTTGACAGCATGGCAGTGGACTAAGGAGCAGTAAGGAATTTTCTGGGAGGGAGGGACCTATGGTGCAGTCCATTAAAATTTGCTCACAAAGTGATGGAGAAAAACATAACAATTTACACGGGAGGCTTTAGCATAGTAACAGGAGGGAGGGCTTTTTTAGGTGCAGCGGAGACATGTGTTACATGCTGAAGGAGGTTGAGGACATTAAATCGCAGCGAGCCATTTTCAAGGCTAGGTTAGCTGAGGGGACTAACGAATCAGGTATCAGCAGACTAAAATAACTGTCGTCCTGTGGTTGCATAGGCGGAAGGTACGGTGTAGGAGGAGTTCAAGGAGGTCCTAAGCAGGTTCTGGTGAACCATCAGAAGATTGAGGAAGGATAGGCAGGGCTTAAACCACTCCAAATACTGTAGCAAACTCGGGCAACCAACAAGAAACTATTGCTTTGTTGGTATGGTCACATAAAATGGTGATTGGTCCATCAACTTAAGTGTCATCATATTATTATTTTTTGAGCCAAGAATGTAGTCTGTACTTTACTAGACTATATTTATGATGAGGCATCTTCATTACATGCATTCAGCAACCACCTAGAAATGCTTTTGCAACCACATGAAACCCCTTAGCTAAATAGAACAACTGAAAGGTTGCTTTTGCTATGTCTGCACATTCTTTCAAGATTTTTTTTTAATTTACCCTTTAGCTCATTGTTTTGTTATTGCATTAAAATGTAGTCAGCACAGACGCACAGTGTGGTTAGCACAGACTGTCCTTGCCTGGGTGACCACTGTAATTCATTTAAATGCCTAAAACAATCTGTTTGTATATTTTCCTGACAAGCAACCTGTAGTGTGATGTTGTTATAGCACCTAAAAGCCTCTTAGGGAGGAAGTTTTTCTAAAACACTTTTCTCAATTGCAACCACTTGAAACCCTTTAACTAAATAGAACAACTGAAAGGTTGGTTTTGCTTTGTCAGCATGTACACACAGTTGTGGTGGACGGTGGTTGAGCGTCCTTTACTTTTACCATGACCTTTTCCTAACCTTAACCAAGTAGATTTTTTAGCATCTTTCTCTAACCTGCAACTTGTAGCACTGTAGAAGTGGGAGATGTGAAATATGAAATATGATTTGAAACACTACTATTGGTTGTTTTGGAAGTCACTTACAAACAACCTATTTTGATGTGTATGAGAACTTGCAGGGCAAATGCTGCTAATAGGGTGGCTAATTTTTGGACTGGTCCAAAGAGTCTGACTTTGACGCCACAGTGACTGTGGTCGCAATATGTCGCCTACCAACAGCAGGCAGTGCTGTTTTGTTTTAACTATTACCATGACCTTTGCCTAACCTTTGTTTTTTTATGACCTTCTTCAGATTTTCTTTCTTTATTCTCTTGTATGTTTGTATTTTTCTTCAAATGTCTCTTTTCTAATTGTATTATACAGTTTTTTTCGTTTTAATGAGACGTAATACAGGACAAGCTCATGTTGATGATCCTGAAGACAGTGTTTTAGAGGTCAGTGATAGGGTGTCCCTCCCGGTCCCAGGTATCAATAAACATGCACCACTGAAGGGCAAAGCACATACTATATCCTCCTCAAAACCATTTTCAAATCAAGTCTTGTGTTCTTGTTCGTTGCACACTGTGCCTGCCCACAACGGCAAATAGGTCAAGTACTCGTGGCTGTGCCTGTCTTAGGTTGTCCCAAGGTTTCGCAGGGGGATCTTACCCGTCATAGGCGAACCAGTCTTCCATACTTGCCATGTTTTTTTAAACATATTTTCCCAAAACATTTTTCTCAATCTTTCTATCTCCTGTCAAACCATGTACTATGTTGTCACACACTGTGCCCGCTCACAGTGGTGTCGAGGTCAGATACTCGTGGCTGTGCCTGTCTTAGGTTGTCCCAAGGATTCGCAGGGGGATCTTACCTGTCATAGGTTAAGCAGTCTTCCATATCTGACCCTTTCTTATGAGTGATATGATTTGGTTTTGCCTTAAGAACTGGGAACATATCAACACCAGTCCAACTTTAAGGAGAATCTGACGTGCCTGACCTGATCGGTGCAGAATCAATACTTATGGGACTCAGGATTCTTCCCAATTGCCTCATTTACTTTCTTCAGGACAAATATGTATCAGAAGCAGGTATGTGCCTGGTTTCTAAACATTTGCTGTCATGCTATGATTCATAATGTTTGGTCATTTATTTTCTTATAGGACCATACTGTATATTATGTGTGTTATGTGTTAAGCATTACATTAGGTTCAGTGACGTCTTGCTTAAGGACACTTGAGCATGTGGAGGAGTGGCTGATGATTAGTGGCCGGCCATTTTCATCAACTTTGCCACCTTGAGCACCAGCCACCCCTAAACACTGATAAACTGTATGTGGGATTCATGCCTGGACTGGTTTTGCTGCATTTAAAAAGGTCATAGTCGGACCTCTAGATAACGGCCATCTGTCCCAGCCCCTGCCTTTCAGTGGCCCCTCAGTGCTCTTAGCTAAGGGGGCCTGCTTGCCTAAATACTTTTAGGACTCTAATTCTATTGCTTGGATTTTCTCTACGAACTTTAAGTTAATCCAGCTCCTTTTAGCCACCCTATACAAACACTTGGTTATGTTATGTTATGTTAGGTTAGGTTAGGTTAGGTTAGGTTAGATTAGGTTAGATTGAGTTATTTTATGTTATGTTAGGTTAGGTTAGGTTAGGTTAGGTTAGGTTAGATTGGGTTATGTTAGGTTAGGTTAGGTTAGGTTAGGTTAGGTTAGATTGGGTTATTTAATTTTATGTTATGTTAGATTAGATTGGGTTAGGTTAGGTTAGACAATGCATAATGCTATTTGACTATCAAGTGGTTGATGGTTATTTCTAGGTGGTTGCAATAGTCTTTCTAATATTTGACTTTTCTTTACCTCAGGTTTATAACAACATCTGAAGTGTCTTCCGTATTGATGTATATGCGATTGCATGACCTAAACTTGTTTTGTTCCCTCTTGTATGCTGACTTACTGGGAGTGTTTAAGTTGCGGCCTACCTGTGCGCCACTCTTTGTCTTTCCCTGTTCTGCACTCATCCTTTTTGCCTTCCTCACGTTCTCTAGTTTTTGCTGGAATTCTCGCCTCTCACGTTTTATGTGTTCCAGGTATTGTTGCCTGTCGTTTTCTGTCTGTGGCAGGTATGCTTGCCTGTTGCGGTCTATTCGTTGCTGTGATGCTAATAGAATACTCCTTACATCGTACTGCCTCTGTGTTTTTATCTCCTTCTGTTGAGTAGTGTCACCTGAAAATAACAGTAAACGACAGGTCCTCTCATCCTCGTTGCTTTGACTGGTTTGTCTGGCCCTCCAGGAATTGATCCACCAAGAGTTTAGTCTTGAAAGCAGGCCACCATTTGGAGCCTTGGAGTCTCTTCTGTCTTCTATCTTCTCCTGTCTTTTTCTCTCCTTCTCCTGTCTTTTTCTCTCCTTCTCTTGTCTTTTTCTCTCCTTCTTCTCCCTCTTTTTTGTTTCTTTCTCCTCCTCCTCCCGTCGTTTTTTTGCCTCTTTCGCCTGCTTTTCTCTCTCCTTCCTCTCAGTTTTCTCTTTTTCTTTTTCTTCCTTCTCTTGTCTTTTTCTCTCCTTCTTCTCCCTCTTTTTTGTTTCTTTCTCCTCCTCCTCCCGTCGTTTTTTTGCCTCTTTCGCCTGCTTTTCTCTCTCCTTCCTCTCAGTTTTCTCTTTTTCTTTTTCTTCCTTCTCTTGTCTTTTTCTCTCCTTCTTCTCCCTCTTTTTTGTTTCTTTCTCCTCCTCCTCCCGTCGTTTTTTTGCCTCTTTCGCCTGCTTTTCTCTCTCCTTCCTCTCAGTTTTCTCTTTTTCTTTTTCTTCCTTCTCTTGTCTTTTTCTCTCCTTCTTCTCCCTCTTTTTTGTTTCTTTCTCCTCCTCCTCCCGTCGTTTTTTTGCCTCTTTCGCCTGCTTTTCTCTCTCCTTCCTCTCAGTTTTCTCTTTTTCTTTTTCTTCCTTCTCTTGTCTTTTTCTCTCCTTCTTCTCCCTCTTTTTTGTTTCTTTCTCCTCCTCCTCCCGTCGTTTTTTTGCCTCTTTCGCCTGCTTTTCTCTCTCCTTCCTCTCAGTTTTCTCTTTTTCTTTTTCTTCCTTCTCTTGTCTTTTTCTCTCCTTCT